>JADDOH010020674.1:0-17008 GCA_016648135.1 Agrypnia vestita | reverse complement strand
GTGGCTCCATGTAAGACGCTTCCTCATTCTCCCCTCCGCAGTGATGGTCAAACCATTATTTTAACCGGTTACACGAGGTGCGGTTATTTGAGATTTGAATCTGATCATGGTCAAAATTTTTGACTGAGATATAATTGTTTAGTGCCACTGATGTTTCGAATTACGAAAAATCTATTGCCATTCATGGATACATCAGATACAAATCTCAAATAACCGTTCGTGTGTCACCGGATAAAATACCATCACTTTGAATCTAAACTTTTGTTTTTTTATTTTTTTATTTGCTGTTCATAATTTTTATGGTATTCAAAAAATATAATTATATAAATCTTTGGCTTATAATTATTTTATATTTTTTCCCTTTAAAAATAATATTTTTAAATTCACCCTCTTTTTGTTACGAATAAACAACTAGAATCTATTGCTCAGTCCTCGTTCATACATCCATGATAATATTATAATAATTAAGCCAAGATTTTACGGAAGATAATCTCAATAGTTTCTCATGAGTCATGACATTCTGTATATCGACGGTGGAAAGGAAAAAATTACCATGCCACAAGAAGCCAACTTTACAGGAGAGCCGTTAAAAGTATAATTTTTTTAAATTAAATACAAAATTAAAAACAAAAAGTTTCAGCTTTTCATTCAATGATTTACAGATTATTGTCTATCCCTTTATCTACCAAAAATTATAATAAGGAATTAAGTACTATTAAACAAATAGCCAAAAATAACGGTTATAATTCGAAATTAATTGATAATATTTTAAACAAAAAAATTAAGAAAAAATATTACGATTCTTATTTATATCCTCAACAAAAAAATAATAACGATAAAAAATGGAGAAAACTATTATTTGTTAATAATTTGATATCTAATGCAATTTCAAAAAACATACCTAACAATATTCTTCCCGCTTTCTATACCAACAATAAATTAAAAAATTACATCATAAACAATAAGGATAAAGAAAGCTCTATTAAAAATCGGGAATTTACAAATTAGAATGTAAAGATTGTACGGCTTTCTACATTGGCAAAACAACCCGAAATGTAGAAACAAGAATTAGGGAACATTTGAGATGTTTAAATAGTAATGGATATTCGGAATTTGCCAACCATTTGATTGAACAGAACCATACTTTTGACAGCAATTTAGGTCTTAAAATATTACATATCAATAAAAATGATAGACAATTAGATAGTTTGGAAGTTTTAGAAATAAGAAAAAATATCAACCTTAATAACAATATAATAAATAGCCAAATTCAATTCCCAAACAATCCGATTCTTAATATTTTTCCAATTTTAAACAAAAAAACCCAACACTCTCATTACCAAACACTTACCTATTCCGCCCCCCCTGCTCTTCCATTTACTCCGCCTACATTCCACTCGCCCCCCCCTCCTTGTTAAGTTTAAGTCTACATATGTTCTATAATTTTAGTATACTGGTTATCCTCCTGAGGAAGGGAACTTTGTTTCCGTAACATGTAGAGGTGTGAATAAAAATATTTCAGTGGTGTTTACAAAGTTGTTTTTATTTGATTTAATTATTGAATATGTCACCACAAAGTTATAAAGTGTTTACCCAATAAGTATAATTTTTTTATTTTAATAATAAAAAAAATTCTATTAATTATATTTGCACAATTATGACTTATTTTAAAAGGTTTTTAGATCCTTTTTGTACTGCCATGGATAGATTCTCGTTTCGCTTACTATTTAAGAAGTTAGTGTCGCTTAGTAATATTTTAATCAAAATTACAAACAGGAAAAAACCACCAACCGACAAGCAACAGTTACTGTCAGAACAGAAATACCATATAGATATTTTCACAGAATTTTGAGTGTGGATAATGTCCTACACCATAGAAACACGTTTAATTTCGTCTTGGTCCTCTTCAGCTGAAGATATATGGATTACTAGTCACAGCGTAAGGCAACGAGCATTCCATTCGCCTTGGGCGTTTTGCAGTCTGACAAAGCGTCCTGCAGATAAGCACAATGGGTTATTATTGTAGAACCAATTTTATGAAACATCAGTGTGAAGTAATGGTAGCAATAGCAGGACTGGCGAACATCTTACTGCTTCGGGCGGCAGGCAAATATATTTGAATGCGTTTACCTGTACATCTACTTCAGGTTTCTAAAAGTTAGCGATTTTATATTCAAAAACACATTCTCATTGTGAGATTGAAATTTATTAAGAACAAATTTCTGAAATTTAAAGTATTTTAAAGAAATTTTAAAGAAATTTAAAGAAAAAAAAAAGTGAAATTTAAAACCAAATATATCGATTAGAAAGATATACAGAAAAATCAAATCATGCTCTAAAAATTGATAATCTATGTTAATTAATTAATAAAAAAAACTAACCCATAGAAACCAAGGTTTTATTTTACTACCTTTCTTTGAAAATTAAGTTTACCATAATGTAATTAAATAATTGATTGACTGAAAATGAAACATGTCTAGACAAATATCTATGTCAGAAATCTCTAAAAATATCTCTTTACTATTTGATTTCTTCCCAAAAAACCGAAGTGTGCTGTCACCTGTGAACCAACTGTCATAAATTTTCGAAATTCGTAGTGGAGTACCTATTATACCTACCGACGGAGTAATTCAAATTTAAAATATTCCGTGACGTTATCGGGCCGCCGTTGGTAGCTTTTGTAATCATTCCAATTTGAAAAATCCAAAATTATACTATTATTATATTTTATTATATACATATTATATATATAAATTAACGAAAGTTTAATAGATTTTCTTGATCGTCGCCACGAGTCTGCTTTCAAAGTTTCAGCTCGATTGGATCACGGGAAAAGGGTTAAAAATCGATCCAAAGTATTTTCGTCAAGGAAACAAGCAAGCAGACGCCACGAGTTAAAAGAATGGAAGTTATGAGACTTACAGATAAGGTCGATATATTCATGGAAAAATATCAGGCTGGTGTGGTGCAATTGGTAGCGTACCTTCCCCGAAAGCAAAGTGATCTGGGTTCCAATCCCGGTAGCACCCGAAACATTTTTTCGTTGATTTGATTTTTCTGTAGGACTTTCTAATTGATTAATAAATTTGGTTAGCGACTTATGTTTTGTAAATTGATTTTAATTTTAATCGTCATTGAGGTCTCATATTTCTGTTAATAAAATCAAGGCCACAAAAATTTAATTCTGCAGTAGTTGTTGTACTGGAATTCATAAGCTGTAATGAATAACATCGGCAAAGGTCCAGCATACAGTCACAAGTAGTTTCTCTTGGCTCAATTTGCATTTGGGACATTGCTTGTCTGCCTCCCTTGCGTCCAACCACCGCGACAAAAGTTTTTGATCATCATACAGGATCCACTGTCATCACAAGTGACAATGTGATTCAGAATTCCCTCATTTTTGTACCGACACAACAAATTAAGGAAAGCTTCGATACGGGTTTGCTGTTGTCCTTTAGTAATTTAGTACACTACCCTCTTAGCGAGCTTTTTTATTTTGGCAATTCTTCGGCTGTTGCTAATTCTGATGTGGTTTGAGATGATGAATCCCCTTATATTATTATAGCTTTCAATTTGACATTATCGACTAGTTTCCGCGTCGTCCACGGGGCTCATTATGTTGCTAGTAATGGGTATGCTCATGTGGGTACACACATGATACTAAATAGCAATGGCTCAAGAAGCTCAATACTGCGCATGCTCACGTGCCACTAATGAGCATGTGTATCAGTACCTTCAAATGCTCATTACTAGCAATGTGGGTACACACATGCTACTAAATAGCAATGGCTCAAGAAGCTCAATACTGCGTATGCTCACGTGCCACTAATGAGCATGTGTATCAGTATTTTCTAAAATATATTTTCTTTAATTGCACTAAGCGCTTTATAAACATTTTCCCCGCAGTGGCATCTCCTGCTTAGTGTAGCGGCTAAAATATTTGGCTCTCACCCAGAGAACTCGGGTTCGATTCCCGGTACCGGAAACTTTTTTCTTATTTTATTTTTGATTTTATTTTGATATCTATTTTATTTATAATATTTCTTATTTAATTAACTGCCGGGGAAAAATAAAAATAAAAATTGAAATATTTTGATAAAAGTCATTATTCCTAGAACCAAATTAATTAATCGATTAGAAATGAGACTTACAGATAAGGTCGATATATTCACGGAAATATACAAGGCCGCTAAAGCGTAATTGGAGAACGCGCCTGCCCCGGAAAGGAGGAGATCCGTGGTTCGAATCCCGATAGCAGCCAAATATTTTTTCGTGAATTTGATTTTTCTGTATGTCTTTCCAATCAATTAATTAATTTGGTTTTAAATTTCACTGAACTTTGTTCTGAAAAATTGCAACTTCACAATAAGAATGTGTTTTTGCATATAATAGTTTCATGGGTGTGTGATGGCTCCTCTTCTTCGCCTTTCAGCTCGATCCTACTCCTAACTGAGTTTACGCCTTGTTAGAGGCAACCAAGCTATCTATCTACGTCGGGTGAAGGCTCTACGGCTTTTAACGTAGTACTTCCAAACACCCTCGCTTTATTCAAGACCTCCCCAGTTCACGTTGTGTAATTTTTTGTTTCGAACTATAGGGGATGAATTGGTTTTGTGGTAACCCTATCGCAAGCTAAACTTAAATTAAATACTGGGGTATGAAGTTCGTGAATGTTCATGGAAAACGCAAACAAAACTACCTAGCACGTCAATTAAGCCCTACGGTGCAATTGCTAAACATACTATGTTCCGTGGCCCTATATTATTTACCTATCATTCCTACGGACTGAAACCACTGCATCTGGTGTAGCTGCGCTTCCAGAGTGCGCGACCCTCTGCTCCCACGCCCTCTCCGCTCGATCCCCCATTGTCCTACCTGTATGGGATCGACCGCCATCCACTGGAAAGGTTA
This sequence comes from Agrypnia vestita, assembly GCA_016648135.1. Taxonomy (NCBI): domain Eukaryota; kingdom Metazoa; phylum Arthropoda; class Insecta; order Trichoptera; family Phryganeidae; genus Agrypnia; species Agrypnia vestita. Next base: position 12,097 of record JADDOH010020674.1, on the reverse strand, counting down.
GTGACGTGCCGTTATCACATGCGCATGCACATATAGAGTACATAGATCCCCTGAAAGCCCTCGAGTCCTTCGTAGCCGTTCCTATGGATGATTCCGTCTTCGACGCCCTCGCTGATTAATAATTTTATCTCTCGCCGTTATCTCGCTGTGCTTATTCCTTACGATCTTTTATATTTACTCTGCATTATCTTTATATCAATTACATTGTTACGTTTATTTACTAGCCGGCCTAAGTTCCGTTACCTGTATCTGGCCCTATGTCTCATTCTAGTGGTACGTTGGGTTCTAATGGATAAGGGGTTTGTAGAAGGAATGTGTAAATGTATGTGTACGCGGAAACTGTGGTTGCTTTAAATTCGGCCCCTCCGTACCCAAAGGCTCATCGGTGACTGATCCCATCTTCCTTCTCCCGACACGAGTTCCGGATACGTTGACCTGAGCCTGGATGCGCCTTTTCATGTTGGGCCTCTTCTGTGCAAAGTACCGCACCATCCCTCGCGTCAGTGTCTGGCGTCCGGGCTCAGAGCCAGTTTGCCCCCCGAATTCCAACTCCTCCAGGTTAAACTAAGTTAAACTACGGTATATATACTGAAGCTACTGTAAAGATGGTCCCGGGCCACCTGTCAAGTCAAAATATGCGAGTGGGGAAGGGGAGTTTCCTAGGCTCCCCAACCCTCGCCTGTGAGCAACTGCAGCCCATTGGCCATTCGCGACACTACAGTGACTGCAACCACCCTCCCAGGTAGTACTTATTATAATCTGATATGCATCAATACGTTCAATCCATTCCAGACGAGGGAAGACATCCGCACGGGTGTTGTGCCACCCGTGAAGAGCCCCCTCATACACTACGTACGAATAGATACATACTAATAAAATATAATATACATACATATACTTACATATACAATACATAAATAAATACTTGTAATGGTTGGTTGCCATGTGGTTTCACGAGGCCATGACCCCTCGTATTAGTAGATGGAAAGGTGGATCTGGACAGTAGGGATATGCCTAGCCCCTGGCCAGGGATGTCGGTGTATTTTCTCCAAATGGTGTACAGCTAGGATCCTGCCATCGATGATGATGGGATCTGCCTAATTATCTCCGACTGATGTGTAACCGGAACCCTGCCATCACTGATGAAGATGATGATGTCACTATCGAAACGTCACCTGATGACATTTAGCTGAACCGCCGCTAATGATGATGATGATGATGATGATACTATCGTAACGTTTCCTGACGATATACAACTGGGACACCGCTAATGATGACGTTGATGATGCTATCGAAACGCCCCCTGACGATATATAGCTGAACCACCGCTAGTGATGATGATGATGACGATGATACTATCGTAACGTCTCCTGACTATATATAGCCGAAACACCGCTAATGATGGTGATGATACTATCGTAACGACTCCTGACGATATATAGCTGAAACACCGCTAATGATGATGATGATGATGATGATGCTATCGAAACGCCCGCTGACTATATATAACTGGGACACTGCTAGTGATGATGATGATGATGATACTATTGAAACACCTCCTGACTATATGTAACTGGGACACTGCTAACGATGATGTTGATGAAGATACTATCGCAACGCCTCCCGACGATATATATCTGGAACACCGCTAGTGATGATGATGATACTATCAGAACGCCTCCTGACTGTATGTGACTGGAACACCGCTAATGAAGATGATGATGATGATACTATTGAAACGTCTCCTGACGATATACAACTGGGACACTGCTAATGAAGGTGATGATACTATCGGAACGCCTCCTGACTATATATGACTGGAACACCGCTAATGAAGATGATGATGATAATACTATTGAAACACCTCCTGACGATATGTGACTGGAACACCGCTAATGAAGATGATGATGATGATACTATTGAAACGTCTCCTGACGATATACAACTGGGACACTGCTAATGATGGTGATGATACTATCGGAACGCCTCCTGACTATATATGACTGGAACACCGCTAATGAAGATGATGATGATGGTACTATTGAAACGTCTCCTGACAATATATAACTGGGACACTGCTGGTGATGGTGATGATGATGATGCTATCGAAACGCCGCCTGACTATATATAACTGGGACGCGGCATATGAATAGACAAATAAATACCTAATTAATTAATGAATCATCAATTAAATAAATAAATAGAGATGAATAATTAAGTTCGGCGTCGAGCACACGGGCCGATGATGATGCTATCGAAACGCCGCCTGACTATATATAACTGGGACGCGGCATATGAATAGACGAATAAATACCTAATTAATTATTGGATCATCAATTAAATAAATAAATAGAAATTAATAATTAAGTTCGGCGTCGAGCACACGGGCCGATGATGATGCTATCGAAACGCCGCCTGACTATATATAACTGGGACGCGGCATATGAATAGACAAATAACCACCTAATGTATTAATGAATCATCAATTAAATAAATAAATAGAAATGAATAATTAAATTCGGCGTCGAGCACACGGGCCGATGATGATGCTATCGAAACGCCGCCTGACTATATATAACTGGGACGCGGCATATGAATAGACGAATAAATACCTAATTAATTATTGGATCATCAATTAAATAAATAAATAGAAATTAATAATTAAGTTCGGCGTCGAGCACACGGGCCGATGATGATGCTATCGAAACGCCGCCTGACTATATATAACTGGGACGCGGCATATGAATAGACAAATAAACACCTAATGTATTAATGAATCATCAATTAAATAAATAAATAGAAATGAATAATTAAATTCGGCGTCGAGCACACGGGCCGCGCGATCCCTGGAAGTTCACACACATGCAGAGAAGGGTTATTTGGCGAATTAATTCGCCCCTATTATGGTCAGTACGGATCCAACATGCAAAGAACACCTGCGGGAAAACATATGTAAAGTTTACGGTACAGGGGTTAGCTTTCACTGTCGGCGCTTCTTCCGTCTCTGTCTGGGGTGTCGAACCCGAGACCATTCTTCTTAATCGTGCGCCACCTTTATATATCGTTATAATCTCAAAACGGAAAGAGGATGACATGACTTACCCATCTGCCGCCGATTATATCCATTCCAGTGCATCGTAGTTTCACTTTAAGTACCTCACTTTATACCTAAGGATTGCGAACACTTGCCTCGCACGCGCACACGATTCACAGGCCCCTAATTAACTATAGTTCGCGACCTAACCTTTGATCCTGCCATCACGCGTTTTTAAGTTTCCGTAGCTGGGGCTTAGTATCCAGCCTCTGTAACTATACGGTGTATATACTCTAACCAAACCGAAACTAGACATTATTTCCCTTTCTTTGAATTTATATTCCTCGGGATACCGGAATTAGACTCTAGCTCGACAATTGTAAGTATTTATATATCTTAATAATACTGCAACATAGTCCTTATTTCCGTCTTACGTATCCGTACTTCCCGGGTAATCGAGACTAGACTCCAATTCTAATGATCATACTCTAATGATTATACGCACCGATATTTTTCATAAAACCCGTTACCCGTTATTTTCTGATGTTACATATTCTTATATTTATACGAAATACCGGGATTAAGCTTTGAATCTAGGATTCCATCCATTTATAAGTTTTAACAAACCCATGAAGCAACCACTTGTCCACTTGTTGTTGTTAAAGAATTGATTGCTTCTATAATAAAACCCCACTAGTCTACATCTTTATAAGGTCAATACATATTACTTTTAGGGTCCGCCGATTTAGTTTTATTCTTATTATTATTATTATTATTATTATTATTATTATTATTATTATTAATTAATTACACGGCTTAATAGCCTTTTACAACAGGTTTATACATAATTAAAATACAACAAACGATTAAATGTAAAAGAAAAATAAAGGGTATAAATGTAAAAGGTATATATACATAGTTTAGAAATAATGAGGTTAGACATGTATGTAAAAAAAAGGTATATATGCAAAAGTGTAAAGTAGCAGGTTTATACATAATTAAAATACAACAAACGATTGAATGTAAAAGAAAAATAAAGGGTATAAATGTAGAAAGGTATATATATACATAGTTTAAACATAATGAGGTTAGAAATATATGTAAAAAAAGGTATATATGCAAAAAGTGTAAAGTAGCAGGTTTATACATAATTAAAGTACAACAAACGATTAAATGTAAAAGAAAAATAAAGGGTATAAATGTAAAAAGGTATATATATATACATAGTTTAAACACAATGAGGTTAGAAATATATGTAAAAAAAAAAGTATATATGCAAAAAGTGTAAAGTAGCAGGTTTATACATAATTAAAATACTACACACGATTAAATGTAAAGGAAAAATGAAGGGTATAAATGTAAAAAAGTATATATACATAGTTTAAACATAATGAGGTTAGACATGTATGTAAAAAAGGTATATATGCAAAAGGTGTAAAGTAGCAGGCTTGTACATAATTAAAATACAACAAACGATTAAATGTAAAATAAAAATAAAGGGTATAAATGTAAAAAGGTATATATATACATAGTTTAAACGTAATGAGGTTAGAAATATATGTAAAAAAGGTATATATGCAAAAGTGTGAAGTAGCAGGTTTATACATAATTAAAATACAACAAACGATTAAATGTAAAAGAAAAATAAAGGGTATAAATGTAAAAAGGTATATATATATACATAGTTTAAACATAATGAGGTTAGAAATATATGTAAAAAAAAGTATATATGCAAAAAGTGTAAAGTAGCAGGTTTATACATAATTAAAATACAACAAACGATTAAATGTAAAAGAAAAATAAAGGGTATAAATGTAAAAAAGTATATATACATAGTTTAAACATAATGAGGTTAGAAATATATGTAAAAAAGTATATATGCAAAAAGTGTAAAGTAGCAGGTTTATACATAATTAAAATACAACAAACGATTAAATGTAAAAGAAAAATAAAGGGTATAAATGTAAAAAAGTATATATACATAGTTTAAACATAATGAGGTTAGACATGTATGTAAAAAAGTATATATGCAAAAGGTGTAAAGTAGCAGGTTTATACATAATTAAAATACAACAAACGATTAAATGTAAAAGAAAAATAAAGGGTATAAATGTAAAAGGTATATATATACATAGTTTAAACGTAATGAGGTTAGAAATATATGTAAAAAAGGTATATATGCAAAAGTGTAAAGTAGCAGGTTTATACATAATTAAAATACAACAAACGATTAAATGTAAAAGAAAAATAAAGGGTATAGATGTAAAAGGTATATATACATAATTTAAACATAATGAGGTTAGACATTTATGTAAAAAAAAAAAGTATATATGCGAAAGGTGTAAAGTAGTGATCTCAGAAATTTTTACCCACCGATAATTTAGCAATATTAAATTTGAATAGCCAGCTATATATATATAAAAAATTTAAGACATTATATAAAAATTTAATATTTTGAAAAGAAATGATCATATAGTGTTTTTTAAATTTTGAGAGAGATAGGCTTAAAATGTCGACATATGTAGGTAGTTCATTGCCAAGTTTGTGCATTGATAACAAAATTATATTATTCTTAATATGATGTAATGAATATGGTTGCATGATTGACATCTTCGTCGACAGTCTGGAGAAAGTAAAGTTTACACTTAAAGAGGCAATACTGCTTCGTTACTGACTTCAGCTGTTAATATGTAATGGTGGGTAATATATATTTTTCGTACACATTGCCGCTTTGTACTTTATATTTTTAATTTCTGTACTCATGTTTTGGTGCTATTCCGGTACTTTTAATAATTTGCTACTTGTAATTTATATTGTTTAATGTATGTTCTTTTAATTTTATGATATATTTTTTTCATGTAAAAGCCTATACGCATTGCTGCTCGTTACCTACTCTACATTTTTAATTTTTATACTCATGATTTGGTGCTATTCCTGAAACTTTTAATGTATGTGCTTTTGAAATTTATTTTATACTCTTTATGTAAAAGCCTAATGGGCGTAAACAAATAAATAAAAAAAAATAAATAAATAATTTTATTATCATCTCGAATATTTGATATCCACTCTCCGGCAAATTTTAATATAGTTTAAATCATTTTAATATAATTTATCATTTTAATATAGTTTAGGAATAACGGGATTCTGTAATTTCTACAAGTATAAACAACCCCAATCTTACCAAATCCATTTTATGTAGTGAAAGACGCGGGACTTATATTCTTCCTAAAATGTAAAATGAACCCGGTCTAGATGAACATCCTTATTTAGTTTCAGGACAACGAGGTTTACGCGTTCCACGAGGAATATGATATAACCCGATCTAAACGAAGGTAATTTTATATAATTTTAGGACAACGGAACTTACAAATTTCATAAAGTATATCGTGAAGCCAATCTAGGCGGAGACACTACGTATATTTTAAACAGAGTAAGGGTTTAAATTTTACCATCAAGTCTAATATACCGCAAGAATGTCCTAGGCGTAGTAAACAAATTAGCGGTCAAAACTGTAGTGTTTCTATGTTCACACGTTTTAGCTCAAACGAATACTATAAGTTTCACATTTATAATACAAGACGCGAATTTCTAAACGAATCATTTTAAAATAGTTCTAATTGAAATCTACATGTTTCATATTTATTAAATGAAGGCGCGAATTCTAAACGAAACACTAACATTGTTTAAAACGGGACCCTATATTTATATATGCTTAAAATGAAACGCGAATTCCCGAACGATAGCATTTTATATAACTAAATGTAACGAAATCTTATATAGTTTATAAATAAGAAGACCCGGCCCCAGGCGGTTTTTATATATTTTCAATATAACGAGGCCCTATAACATCTTTATAAGTATAATACAACCCCGGTCTATCGAAACAATGTACTAGAAGTTTTTATATGTTTGAATACATGATATACGTTTTTTTTTATACGCGTTTTTATACGCGAGATTTACGTTTTCGTACAATACGAAGTACCCCAAATTATACAACCGCGAAGTTTACATCACTCCTAAAGTATAACCAGAACTAATTGAAACATTTTTTCATAGTTTAAGTCCGCGAGGCAAATATCTTTCATAAAATATAAAATAACCCGAATCAAATTAAACATATTTTTACCTTATAGACTTTCCCCAACGCGCGTAATAATCCCGGCCACATGAAACGTTTTTATATGTTTTAATAGCGCGGGACCTATGTTTTCCTATATAATATAAGATAACCCGGGCCGAACGGAAGCAATTTTATATACTTTATAAAATAGTGAAACTTGTACTTCTGTAAAACCGTAAATAAACCCCGACCCCCACGAGATTATTTTATATAATTTTTTAGAATAATGAAATTTCATACATCTGTAAAATTGTAAATAAGTCCCGATTCTCACGAAATTACTCTATATAATTTTAAACGAAATGAAAATCTAGATTATTATGGGCTGAACCTGATACCCCGCGAGATCAGCTATATATTTTTCACTAGACGTATTTTTAATCCCAGAATTTATTCGCTATAATTTTAACGGACTCTTACTATTAAACATAAACAAAAAAAATTATTAAAATAAACTAAATATTCTTTCGATAACTAAAATAAACCCGGTCTAATCGAAACATTTCATATAACGAAATATTATATGCCTTACAAATGTAAAAATTAAAATGAGACCTCGCGTATTTAGCAAAGATAGGTATTTTATAAGACTTATTTAAAATCGAATCTGTTAGTAACAACTCCTTTATCTTTTAACAACTTCCCGCGTGTTTAGCATAAAATAGGTATCTTTATAACGCACAGCTAGTTTCCAGAGATCCGCCAATACTATACTTAGTAAAACGAAAATTTAACTAAATTTGAACTCTACCGTTTCCTGAAATTCTGCGAATATTATTCTGTGAACCTAGTAAGACGACAAAAATAATTAACTTTATAGAACATAGTGATTTCCGAAGTTCCGATATGCCAGATTAATTACCTTTATAAAATAAAATCAAACCCGTACTCTGAGTTAAAACCCTTTTAACAGGACCTCGCGTATTTAGCATAAGATAGGTATTTTTACAAGATTTATTAACAATTTCCCGCGTGTTTAGCATAAAATAGGTATCTTTATAACGCACAGCTAGTTTCCGGAGATCTGCAAATATCAGTTCTATATATGCCGGACTAATCAACTTAATAAAGCGCAGTAATTTCCGAAGTTCTAATATGCCAAATTAATTACCCTTTATAAAATAAAATCAAACCCGTACCCCCCTTTTCTTTTAACGTGAGCAACCAACAATGTCGAAGAGTATATTTACCCGTACACAACTTTCACTTGAAATAAAACTATAATTTTCACTACTGAGGCACTCTAAGTCGACGGTAACTTTCACTCACGGTTCTATCACTCGAAAAAACAACCGACGCGGATTTTGCGCTCTCGTAGACCGTCACCAACTGCCTGATTTCTGCTGTGTCTTGACATTTTAAACCCCCCCTAGCAGCCAAAGGTCCTAAGTCGTGTGTTTCCAGGATTTTCAATATCCTACTTTCCTTGAAACCTAAATCTTTGTTCCTAAGATTCAATTTGGCAAAAAAAAACCATATCTCCACTCGGATATGTCAGTTGATCCCACCTCCTGTTGCCGTCTCTGTCTCCGTTCCGGTGCCCGTTTTGGGACGGACTTGGTGGCTTCAGACGGTTTGAACTCGCTTCACAAGCGCGATAATTAATTTTTAATATTTAATTTCTAAGTTCAGTCCATATTGTCGTTTGATCAACCGTAACCACAATCTATCGGGTACTCCCCTAATCATAGTTGATGTTTCTTCATTATCTACCATTATCATGTCCCGTTCTCCCGTATTTTCACTCGTCTTTATCGGAAATTTAACGTTTCTTGGCCGCTATATCATGGGATCAATTTCCATATATTCACCACGTGCACACTGCATACCTAGATATAACAATCATCCAAAGGTACTATACCTAATTTTAAATTAATTTTGGGCGATCTTTTCTCGTGAATCATCCAATGAATCCTGTCTTTTGGCCGCGACTCTCCGCGCACAGGGACGTATTAGCTCCCTCCGTTGCGGAATTTAAACATAATTTGTAACCATTTATTATTATTTTTATTGGCAGTAAGATTGATCCACAAAATAACTATGTTACATAGACAGTGAATATTCTCGAACAATATAATACTGGAAGAGTACTATTCGCTATAACACAATAAACTATTAATGTAAGTTAAATTAAATTTTTAAATTCAGTGGAAGATTTTTAAGATCGTTTTGCTTTTAATTTTTTTCCCAAAACAAAATAAATAAACAAATAAATAAACACACAGATACACACTCACACAACCCACTATTGGACATGTTTTTATTATTCTTTTATCGATTGTATGTATGTGTTTTCGCGTAATTGGCCCAAAACTCTGTGCATCAATTATTGTCTTTTCTTCAAAGATTGATTAATTATATGGCTGTAAGAAACCCAATAAATGAAAACAAATAAAACAAATAAGTAAATAAACCTCCAGTGCCGCAGGCAAGGCGTCGGATTAATTCAGTGCTCATTTATTGCCAAGGCACTGGACGCCTCCGCTGATAACTATATACCGCTCACCATGTTCTTAGAGGTGTGTTGAAAGATTGCTAGTATCTGTCGAATCGGTCTCAAGTAGTTGTCTGTATTTGTACGTTTATCATTGTTACATGCTCTTGCTATATCCGTTCCACTTCACATTATTGTTCCTCCCGTCTTCGAATTTCTATCACACTATGTTCTCCTATGTTTTTGGTACTTATATGCTTGCTTTTTACTTGCATTTACTCCTATATATATTTGTTTCATTTATCCATCCATCTATAAGATCCCCATACGCTTTATCCTTTTATTTCATGTGTATATGGGCCGCAAATTCATATTATTTTATTTACAATATTCTTATCTAGATACACTTGTTCCAATTATGTTTTGTGGTTATTACTACCAAACCCGGCGAAATCTGAGCTAGAATAGCCAATCGTATACACGTTACCCGTCCTGTTGAAACTACGCTAACGTCGGACAGGTTTGTAGTGATTACATAGTTAATATATTGTATCTATATTCGAGTATATTATTTTCTTGTCGTGCCATTAATATGCTTACACGTTATCGTTATCTCTTTCCTAACTGTATATACCGTCATTGCACAATTACCTATCTGTTGTAAAAGCCTGAAGAGCGTTAGTCTACAGATAAATATAATAGAATTATAGTTAACTTCTCTACCCGCCTACGTTATTCGACTCCCGCGAAACGAAAATGAATCATTATTCGCTCCTCGATAGAGCGTCAGTCTACAGATAAATATAATGGAATTATAGTTAAATTTCCTATCTGCCTACGTTATCCGACTCCCGCGAAACGAAAATGAATCACTATTCGCTTCTCGACAGAGCGTTAGTCTACAGATAAATATAATGGAATTATAGTTAACTTTCCTATCTGCCTACGTTATCCGATTCCCGCGAAACGAAAATAAATCATTATCCGCTCAGTTAAGGTCACCCCTCTGGTACATAGTGTACGTTTTATCCGTGCTTCACGGCCAATTCTTATAAATTATTTATGGGCGTTTTCCTCTCGCGATCCCCCGATTAGACCTGCCTTCCTTAGTTTTGCTCAATATTCTGCCTCTCTGTTGCACGGGGATCCACTCGAGATGAAGATATACGGCTCTCAAACGGTTTCAAAACCCGAGCAAAAAAGTCAATAATTCAGAAACCTCGTGGAACTGTCAATATCATCGTCACCTTAGAGTAGACGTTAATCGGTTTTTTAACGGCTTAAAATGCAATAAACGCGACCTAAATCTCTGAAATCCATGTTCAGCTTTTTTATGTGAAGCACATGCGGACCGCTCGGACCGCATCGATCGTCAACCATTTGTACCAAACACGGCTTTACCACAAGATCAATATGATTTATAAAAATTGAATAGTAACTGCCCGTAACCTATATCCGATCAATCGCTACTAACTCCCTCCCAATACTAGCGTTTCATCATTCCCAAATTTTTGTAGCTCCAATACTACGGCCAGTTTAGCTCAATTTTTCCCCGCGTAGCATTTAAATCATCTTAGAGTTCAAAAAAAAAAAAAAAATAAAAATAAAAAATCTATAGAAACAGGTGATTCATCACAATGGCTATCGGTTATATTCTGAAATAAACAATATTGCTATTTCTGTATCTCGACAGTTATTTTATATCATTTAATCGCCGCCAATTTTGACGTTTTAAGTTTGAAAGGTTTGAAATTAATGAATTCAATCAATCAGAAAGGTCTAAAACGTAAACAAATAATTTATTCACACTCATGAATGATGATTTTTCTAATTGATTAAATTCATTAATCTTTAACCTATCTAACTTAAAACTTCAAAATTGGCGGCATTACAATGATTAACAATAACTGTCAAGATACAGAAATAAGAAAATTGCTTATTTCAGAATATAGGTCGTATATTTGAGATGGAGATCATGATAAATGTACACGTCTGCCCAACATAAAGGCAAAAATGACGCTGTTCGAGAATAAGGTTGTAAAAATCAGTATCAGTGTAATTGTGGAACAACCATTATCATAACAGTAAAACGAGCAATTTTTAGCAAATATATTTTTGTGAATATTTCTGTATACTTAATTAACTACAAATTATTTTTTTGAGTTATGACTTTTTTATCGCACGTGCGACATGTCAGAATCGAGAGAGAGAGAGAAAACAAATATTCAAATTTATCAATGTTGTACTTTCTCGATGTAATAATTACTTTTTTATAGGTATTCTAATGTTAAAAATTTGCACTGCAATATTGCATAAGCATTACACGCTTTGATTTTTATAACGTATACTCGAAATCATATCCTTATTGCTCGGTTTTTCAGGGCATTTCGGGCACAATTCAATCATTTTTATCTTAACGTTCTGTTCGTCTATATTATGTCTAAAATAAGAATCATTATTAAGTTCATGTTCACAAAGAAACTTAAATATTTATACATTGATAGTT
>JADDOH010020669.1:0-13805 GCA_016648135.1 Agrypnia vestita | reverse complement strand
TGTTCTGCAGGTCGAAAATTCCAGAACGAAAACGTTGGAACCAAAAACGCACCGTGTTTTCTTTAGCGGCACCGTCGCCATACACATCATTAATCCTTCGAGCCGTTTCTGCAGCACTGGTGCCACGGTGGAACTCGTACTCATAAATAACGCGATATTTCAAGTTTTTCATTTTGTAAACAGAGTGACGCAAAGAAAAAAACAATTGAGGAAAAAACAAATGAATTATAATTTTCAAAACACAAATACATGAGTAAATAGCCGTATAAATTTGGATTTGGAATTCCTAACCAAAGAGAAGATATTTGAGATCAAATTTGCCAGTACGGCAAAACATCAATTTCATATGTAAGGACCTAATATTTATAGCATATTGCATTTGTCATGCAATAAAAAATAAATGGGCAGTGATGTCCTGATAAAACAAGAACGTCATGGCTTAAAACCATTTAGAAATTTGAGTCATTCATGAGCCATTCAGCCACATATTTGAATTACTTCTTCACATAGCTGTTAACGTATTTTAAATAATAAAATGATAGCAAACATCCGATTATCAAATCTTATTCATTTATTAATTTTAATTAATTAAGAACATTTTATAAACCACTTAGAGTAACTTTACGCCTAACGGGTTCGATATCACTGTATCTTTGTCAGTGCGGAAACAAATCTTCATCATTTTTTTTATAGTGAATAGAATATACTCCTACCTTGAGTGTTTTTAGAGAATATTTGGTAAAAATCTTCAAGTATGTGAAAAAAACAAGACGCATTTTTTTTTCACTAGGACCGCAAAAAATGTTGAATTTTTTTATTGCATTGCCTTCATTAGATCGTGCTGTATGCACACTGTGAAATTTACGGTTCAATTTCATCGCGTTTGGTCAAAATATTCAAGTATGTGAAAAAGACATAACGCAAATTTTCTCACTAGGACCGCGAAAAATGTTGAATTTTGCTGTCGCATTTCCTTCAGTAGATTGTGACGTATGCACATTGTCAAAATTACGGTTCAATTTCATCGCGTTTGGTTAAAATTTTGTATTTCATTTCATATCTGAATGAAATGAAATACAAAAGATAAGAATGGACTGAAATGATTAAGTTAAGTCGAGTATTAGAATAAGAAGTCCAAAAATGGGCTCAGATAATTGAAAACCATGCCCGCACACTCGCGGTCCTTTTTCTATTAATCATGGAGATCCACAATAATAAGACTTCCTCCTTTTGTCACAAACTCCTTTGAAGCCTTGCAAATGAGGCGGAAATATTTTATTTGCCAAACAATTTGTCAGTCGCTTTGGTACGCATCGAACGTCTTAGAAAATGTAATTATCCGTAATCCTGACCAGAGCGGAACACAGCACGGTATCGTAATAATTGGCTCGGAGCCGACAGTCATTCGAAAAATACGAGAAACGAATTAATTTTGCTGTAAAATGAAATTTCCAGTCAATACTTTTTTCTTCATTTATCGTCTGTTGGAGGTTCTTTAGTTTTAGGACAAAGAAATACCTTTCTTTTTTAACATCCAATAATTGTTACACCCGAAATCTAGTATATAAAACGGAAAATTGATTTGTCTGGATACAAAAACTCACGCGACACACAAAATCTCTCTAACATTTTGCATTTTGTTGGTCAACGTTACTATTTCCAGCTTACAACGTCATTTCCATCATGAGCTAAGGCGCTTTGAAATATCAACTTAAAAATTACAATTTTTTCAATTGCTCAGTAAGAAAGCAGACATGGATAAAAGATTTTTGATACCTACAGAGAAAAAAATGTTTTCGTCTGTTGGCATAGAATTTAAAATGGAGAAAATTTATTTGTATGTGTTAAGAGTCGCTTTGAAAAACTAATTTGCGACATTCTGCAAATTTTTTTAAGCATTTTTCAGTAAAACATGAATGAATACAAATTTTATTTAGACATGTCGGGGACATCTAATAAACTCGATACAGATAAATTTTTTATATAATTTTTAAATTTCTCTATTAACCTAATTATAAATATTGCAACGGTTTCCACTCAACAGGAGCTACGGTAGCGGAAATATATTAAAACCCAGTCACTAGGGATATTCTGAAAACTTTACATAAAAGTGGTTTTATGCAAGAACGCTACTAATTTGATTATATTAATATTATCCCCTCGAGTTCTGCACTTTGTATATGTATTTAATTATATTCTTACAGTTTTGTTTTGATTTAATAAAAGTTGTTGTGGTTCAATTGTAATTTCTATAATCATAAATCGGTCCAGTCTTTCTCCAAAAACATTTCGCAATTCCAACATGCCCTCCGTTGTTTTTTTTCCAGTTTGTGATATCAATTGCATATGCATTTTTGAACACACCTTCGGCCAATGGGTTTCACCTCCAACACTTTCTTTGCTGATTGAATCCATGCGTTAAGTGAAGCTACCCAATATACCTCAGCTGGGTGTATCCGGTAATATCGAAATCAAAAATATTGAAATCAAACTCCGCCTTCGCTTCTAACTGCGGTGCCGATCCCAAGCTCGTATTTTCCACCTAAATCTCCTCTCCTTTTCCTTATCTCTTAATACATTCTCATACCCCTTTTCCCACACACAATAATTATTTTAATCATGATTCTCCCAACTCTTTCGTAACAGGCACCCAACATCTTGATCGTCTCACCCTGGTGTGCCATTTGGCTCACCACTATAGTCTGGCCGATGAGTCTATTGGCAATAACTTGAAAAAAAAATCATCGCAAAGCTTCGCCCTCTATCTAGATTGGCGGACAAAAGAATCGTTTCAAGGAGTGCTTGAAAAACCCTAAACAGAACGCTTGCTGTTGTCCTTCATCTGAGGGACCAACAGAGACCCAATTTAATCTGTGATTTTTGTTGGAGGTATAAATGGAAGGCGAGAGAATCCTCGACTACGAGACCCAGCAACTACGACAATTGAAATTAAAAAAAAAAACGTATATTTTGTGATTGTAGCGTGCCTCGTTTCGTCATTGACTCCAAATAAACTTTTTAAAATCTTATTAGTTGCTTCACTTATCGCTAACTAAGCGCGGTAAAATTGGGTACGTATGTGACATTATATTCTTATTTTACTTATTTATTTCGTTTAAATTTATACATATAAATGAAAGTAGTTGCTTCACTAGACAAGATCTGTTCTGAAGCAACTACCTGTACCGTTTTTTTTAAGTAAACATTAGCACGACTACATATTAGAAACAAAATTTATATGTTGCACGTAAGAAATAAAACACAAACAAAAAATGACTATGTATTAGAGTTATACTTTTAAATATTGTATATAAGGAATAAAAAGCTCCGCACATCGAATTTTGAAGCTCTAAAATTAGAAAACCGAAACATACATTCAAAACTCCTCGCAGCTTCATAAATCTCAGTCTTCCAAAAATAGTACACTACGCACTCAAAGTATTCTCAGCTACGCCAAGTGTGCATGGGTTGGTGCGGCCCCAACCACATTGGAGCCCTCAAGAAAGTCTGAGATATGGGTTTAAAGTGTCCTTATCACATTAAGCGCATTACCTTATGGCGTATTTTATACAGAGATTTGAAAATTTCACTTTTTTTTTTTTAATAGAGATGCGCTCACGGAATGCATATCAGATCAATATTCTTACTATTATCAAGCTAAGCTAAATACTGGCGCAATGAAAATAGGGTTTAATCTCCGGTGTCCTAGAAGAAATATCTAAATACCTAAACTAATAAGCTCCCCAAATTATTCTAAACCGCAAAAGCTCTTCTAACACAGCAGGTAAGTAGGCACGTACACGCCATCTGCTGGTGACCGATTTAATTAGAATTACAAACGTAACAACGAAATTTTAAATAATTACACTTCGCCAACATTTTTAACAAGGTCCACTTTCGCTCGGAATTGCTCTGTGACAGACACGACAACAATTTATGGCTGCATGAATAAAGCGAAATTACATTACAGCAGTTTTGTACAGAATGTCAATGTGTACTTATTTCTATTTCCCGGTGATTGTAAAATATTTGCGCTGTGATTCATATGTATATTATTTTTGTTGGATATTTGCACAAGTAAAGCAAATTTCGAATACCAGAAAAAACAATAAAAAACAAACTTAAATAAAATTAATAAAGATTAAAAATTGATTTTGCAATAAAAAGGAACATAATTAATTGCTTGCATTCCGGAATTAGTAAAGTATGTAATTGTGAAAAAACTTAAATAGTAAATGAATATAGTATATCTCGATATTACTATTGATACTTCATTTAAACAAGATATCCAGATAAACAGGATATGCAAAATATGGGAAGTAGTATTGGAGTGTATGCACAAAATTAAATGTTATATTCCGATACAGATCATGAAACTATATACCAATATCTGACGGAATTTGTAATAAGATATGGAATACCTAACTTGGGTCAATCTTATAAAAAAGTAGAAGATGTTCGAAATTCGGCGATGAAAATAATTAAGAAATCATCTGAATGTACTACCTAAAGATATATCTTAACTTTTTATGAAGCAAAGATCTTTGCCTATTTAAGCTTATGGTATAAATCAGCAACAGAATATCTTAAAGATAATAAGTATAAACTTCGATAGCTACATAAACATGGTACTAGATTTATGACAAAAGAAGGACTGCTCATACCGAATTAATAAATATGCTCAAAGACATTAAAATATGTAATTCTTACTGATTTTTTAAATAAACTTCCACGAAATTTTACAAACAAAAATATCAAGAAAGGCCTTAAAGAAAAAATAATGGAATAACTTATCAATAATGATGATTTATACTGATTGATGAATATCTTACCACATCCCAACTCGCAATAACAGACATTCACCTAATTTTCATCTCCCCTTTTGTAAGACCAACTCAAAACAAAACTCTTTTTGTACAGATCCACAAATTCATTTAACACAAACTATCACCACATTGACATTTTCAACGCAACAATAAGAAACATAAAACAAACAATATCTACACTACCGCACCCAAACTAATTTGTACATTATATATTCCCTTCTACTCCCGTCCCACATTCCCCTCCACCCTCTCCACTCGCTATTAAGGTAAGTTAAAGTAAATTATTATATTCAGTGGAAAATTTGTAATTGGCATAATTGTAAAAACCATTATTTCATATTTTTAAGATTGTTGTTTTGCTGTTAATTTTCCCCAAAACAAAATAAATAAATAAATAAATACTGATAGGGTGAGGTACATTGGTAATGTTTTGTTAATTTGTTGTCACGGGTAGTAGCTGAGGGTGGCAAATGAAAACATAGGAAATTAATTATCGATTATGACTAATAAATTATTCAATGTACAAAGTCATTTAACAGGAATTAATCTTAACGCTATTTTTAAATCACATTAATTCGAGATATATCGCTCGTAGAAAATTCAAATGTCGCACGTAGCGTTTGTCTCATTTATATATTTCACTATTTATGTAATTAAGTACTCGCCCGATTATTTCTCTCGATATCTATAGCACATTGATTCACGACGGGGCACACCTGGTCGAACGCCTGCGACTCACTTCGCACCGAACGAGCTGTCAAAACACGACTCTCTCCACGCTTTTCATACCCAAAATCTGGATAATTGAACCTCATATATTATTCTAGCGTTTAGGAGAAGGTTCCAGTCACTTCTAGGCTGTTCTAGGCGTTTTTCGACATATCCCGAAGGTTGTAGATGATTGTAGAGCGTTCTAGATCCTGCGATAATGTTGTGACGTATTACAAGGGATTCAGACAGTGCGCTATTTATTTTGCTTGCCATTCCGTGACATAATCGATATTAATCTGTTTCTTTTTTTTTATGTAGGAATATAAACTCATGTTACTTTGTAATTATTATCTACTTAACAAAAAACCTTCTGACAAACCTGTCTCGTGGAATAACGGGTTTTTCTTATGTCAAACACTTTTGTAAAACATTCTAAAACATGTAAAACATATTTCGTGTAGATAAATAATCAATAATAAAAAAAATGTTACGACTGATTCAATAAATATAAATAAATAAATATTATTATGTTATATCAATGATTATCAAAGTGAAATTAAATTGAATTGTATTTAACAAGCGATCCCCACAGTAACCGTTACTTAAAGTGTTCTAACATCAATGTTTTAACTAAGCGACTTCAGAGTTTGCATTTCTTCTTTAATATTTCAGTCGGATCTTCTGGGAAAAGTCGTATTATCCTTAAAGTAACTTTTGTCGAACATTATAAATTCATTCGTTCTCATATAATTTATATTAAATGTTTTAAAGCTTACGGAAAAATTCTTTTCCAATTTTTGCAAGATTTAAAGCATTTTATTTAACTTGTTTTCAAGCGAATCTTCAAGAGTTTTTCTCTAGTGACCTCTGTTTTGGCTCTTCAAATATATTTCTCTAAAGCACGTCATATGCTTTGAAAATACTGTTGCTTGTCTTAGTTTAAATCTTCTCAAAACATAATCTGGTATTCAGTGGTGATTGATTAATTTTTTATATTTGTATCAATGTTATAATTGAATTGTTATGTAGCTCATACAAACGCCATCAAGAAATAAGAGACTTCAGATGGAATTGAAGTCAATAGAGAGAGCTTCAATACAATTCAATACAAACAGACAGTTACTCAACACAGTAAAGCTCTGTAAAATTTCATACTTTGTTCATATAATGAGAGGCGAAAAGTACTTCATCCGTCAGCTCGTCATGAAGGGGAAGATTGAGGGTCGCAGAGGGGTCGAAAGGTGGCGGCATTCCTGGCTTTGAAACATCTGAGAGTGGACCGGGATAAGAAGCGTGGAAGAGCTGTTCCGTACTGCCCTGGACAGGGAAACTTTCTCCGAGATGATTGCCGACATCGGGGGGACCCGACAAGGCATATGAAGAAGAAGAGAGCTTCAATGGTAAAGGAATATCATTTAATTCAATAACAATTCAATCTACTCTTAAAATTGTTAACAATTGTGGTGAGGGTATTTCGGGGAAGCAACTGCAGCAACATTTATTTTTAACTCCGTTTTCACCGTATAAAATCAGTAAGCACATTTCAATGATACACTTCGCAGCATATTTATATGAAAATGAAAGTAAGTTTCATTTTAGAAGTAGCCAATTTCGTACAATTCGTCCTGCAGAGTCTTTCCAGCAGTAAAACATACACTAGGCACCAGGGAGAGAGATGTGAGTGGGGGAAACATGAGCGTGTTCCAAAATGCTTGCGAATCCAACCAGACCCACACATGCACAGTCTTGTAAAATTTCAACTTGCCCGACACCGCCGAGCCGCGTACTTCACGTGCGTGATAAACATTTCCGATGATTTATTTCGCCAACTTTTTCCCTTTGTTCCATTAACGACTCTAATACCTAATTTTCCCAAAGTGATAGATTGATTATTGCAGCGCAAATGTTTGATTTTCCTCAATTTTCCTTCCCCGGCCCGGCGCACGCGATGTGATTAAGATTTTTATGAACATTAATTTTCTCGACTCGCTTTGATAACTTAATATTTCGGATTTTTGTTTGTGACCCGCGAAATGCCAAATTGGCCGTTACTTTTAAAGAATGAAATTTGCGAAAAAATTATCATTTCTTTTTTAGTAAATGTGTGTACATATTATTAAATATATTTTTTGTATTTCTTGGGCACTTACAATCTAACAATTTCTTTCAGACATTATTAAAGAGTTTAAATTTACATTTTGTTTTTATTTTAATTATTATATTATTATATAAGAATTATAAGTGTACAATTTGTTACTTATTAAAGAATTTACGCTACCGGTTTCGACACGTCCGTGTCATTAACGAGCGTTATTTAAACTAATCTAAAATGCGAAAGTACTGTATTAGGTGTCTTTAGGGGGCGGGGGTGATTTGTGGAGTGGAAGGGGCGAGGGAGAGAACATGGTTAATAATGGTGACTTAGACGGGGCTTTTGTTAACGATGTTAATATTATTAATATTAACATCGTTAACAAAATAATAGCCCCATGTAAGTCACCATTATTAACCATGTTCCCTCCTTCGCCCCCTAAAGACACCTAATACAGTACTTTCGCATTTTCGATTAGTTTAAATAACGCTCGTTAATGACACGGACGTGTCGAAACCGGTAGCGTAAATTCTTTAATAAGTAACAAATTGTGC
The DNA here is from genome assembly GCA_016648135.1 of Agrypnia vestita. Classification (NCBI taxonomy): domain Eukaryota; kingdom Metazoa; phylum Arthropoda; class Insecta; order Trichoptera; family Phryganeidae; genus Agrypnia; species Agrypnia vestita. The sequence continues at coordinate 5,622 of JADDOH010020669.1, read as the reverse complement.
ACTGTAAATTTAAACTCTTTAATAATGTCTTATTAAATCTAGTCTGAAAATTGTAAAGATTAGTAATACAAACTAGGATTAGTTTTAAAGGTAAATTTTAATAATAATTGTCATTAATTAATTTAATGAGTTGGCGTTTACCTTATGGAAACCCATTTTTAATGATTATGAATGTTTGAATGAATGAATGTTTGGAACAGGTAGATGAGTTTGTGTACTTGGGAAGTATGTTCGATAGAAGAGGGAATGTTGAGAAGGATATCGAAAAGAGAGTGACTGCAGGGAATACGGTGAACGGTGCTTTGAACGTAATAGTTTCTAATAGAAATATGTCTACCGAGGGAAAACTAGCGGTACGTAATGGAATTATGGTACCACCACTGATGTATGGAAGCGAAGCCTGGAGCTGGCAGAAGGGGAACGAAAGTAGATTGAATGCAGTGCAGATGAGATCCCTCAGACGTATGTGCGGCAAATCAATTTATGATAGAGTAAAGAATGCAGATATTAGGAATGAATGTAAAGCTGATCTTGGCATAATTAATAGAATTAAAAAAGGGTCGCTCAGATGGTTTGGGCATGTTGAGCGAATTAATGAGGAAAGAATGGTAAGAAAGATACATAATGCAAGTGTTGATGGCACCAGAAAGAGAGGGCGACCGCGGAAGACGTGGCATGACCAGACATACTAACTTCCTTGAGAATTCTTAGATATTGCCACAGATTTAAGGGTAGATAAGTGCTCGGGATCAAAAACCTTTATGAACTCTAATAGAAAATTAAAAATGGATATAACTACATAGGTTATAAGGAAAATAACTATATTTATGATTAATAAAACAACTACTTACGTAGAATTTTCAAATAAATAGTTTTTTTTCCGTTACGTACACGTCCATATCCCTGAATTTCCGTGCTTGTCTCAAATTTGACATATATCGTCACTTTTTAGGGCCTGCATCAAACCAAAGTATTTCCCCCCTCCTGCAACCTTCTCAACCACCCCCTCCACTCCAAGGACAACTCCGGGCACGGAAAAATAAAATTCTTATTTCAAGCCTAAAAGTTTTTCAAAATCAAGTCAGAGTAATTTGAACAGTTATTATTTATTATTACATCTAAAACAAAAACATGGTTTCTTTCAAAGTAGCATTGTTAAGTTACATTTAATCGTACCATTAGCTATTGACGCTTGAGCAATGTTACATTTTTTCATCATTAACGAATGTGTAATTAGATTTCAATCTCTTGAAATGTCGTTTGTTTCCCATTTTCTAACCAAATAACCTCTTTTTAACGATATACTTTGATAATATCAACAAGTTTGGCATTCCTATTTATACGACCCGAGTAATTGAATTTCAGATAATATCTCGGTGGGAAGTAAGTATATTATTGATTTTAAAACGTCATAAAAAATATCCGGTAAACGTTGTGCAATACATAACCATGTGCCTACTAATAAGTCCATAAAGTTTAGGAAGTGCTAGGGGTCTACGGAAATTTATAGTTCAGGAGAACATAAGATGCTTTGGAATCTTTATTTAGCTCGATTTCACGATGTACTTAGAATTCTTTGGAAAGCAATGCGAAGTAATGCCTCAATTCCGTTGGAACTTAGGTTTCAATATGGATTATCTATGATCTATCTGAGACACACTTCTCAATTTTTGGACAAATTGCCTTTAAAGAAGATAAAACTTAAAAACGCACGTATAAAGCGTTTATGGGCGCATTTTAATATTTTATTTTCTTTAAATTCCTTTTTCTCCTTTTTTAATTGCTATGGAAATCATATTGTAGTGCAATATAATTAATTTAAATTTCATAAAATTAAACTCCGCACTCCACAAAAGAAGTCCGTTTCAACATCAATTATTATCAACTGTCATGCTATGCAACCTGTCGAAAATGATGAAATATTAATTTACGTCTTTGCCAAGCCCCATTATATATTTATAGTATAGTTTTGGTGGTCCACGGAGAGGTGGCCGTAACATCACGCATTGAGCGGCCGATTTGGGTTTCCTGGTTTCGTTTTTTTAGCCATGAAATCGAACAAAATTACGGATACGTTATACAAAGTTACGGGGACAGGCAGACGGACAGATGGACGGACGAACGGACAGACAGCGAAATTAGTATGATTGATTAATAATTTACTAGGAAATACACTAAATTCATATTCCCTAACTCATTTCCCTCCTGCCCTGTTCCTCTACCCGAATAATTTAAAAAACTGTTTTTAAATTAGTAAATCATTATAACTTATGAAAATATGGACTTTCCCCTTGAAACTACAGTGAAATAAAGGCTAAAAGTACCCAGTTGGGAAAATCGTCGTCCATTAAGGGGGGGGGTAAGGTTAATTCGTACAAAAAAAGGCATGATTTTGTGAATTTTTCGTGACGACACAGTTAAAATCTCTTTATTTTAACCAATAGTACATTAAAGAATGACATTTGAAGAATATTGTGTAAAATTTTCAAGACGAAATATTAAAAAATACGGTAATGGCAGCAATTATTCGGACGTGTCTCGGAAAAAAGGAGAATTGCGGTGTCCATCATAACTTGGTGCTAGATCATCTGAAATCAAAAAATCAAAATTCACTCGTTAGATAATAGATTTTCCCAGTTAATGCTGGGAGAGTTTTTTGAATTTTCTATTTTTCAATTTTTTGGAACACTTTGAAGTGAAAAACGTGATTTTTTGCGAAAAATATCGACTAATTTGTTATTAATAAATAAAAATTAATAACAAATTTGAAAAAAAGTCTCCAGCGTTACCTCGTAAATTATGTACAGAAATAGTGTTCAAAATTTTAAAAGGATTAGTGCAGTAGTTTTGAAGTTATGATGGACACCGACTTTGAAAACATGTGATGTGGGGAAAACGCTTTAAAGTTTTGCACGCTGTAAAATTCAAAATAAAACTCAACACTTATTTTATACTTACACATGATCGTCGATGCCATATTCACACAGCAAAGAGCTTTCATCATCAGCATCTTTTTATCCTTGTCTACACAAAACTCTTCCAATACAATAAGCACGTCCGGTAGTCCTCAGGTGAGCGCGTCTCTCAGCTGCCCGAGCAGGTATAGAAAATCAGTCTGAGTATCGCTCAAATGTTCATAATTTCGTCATGATTGACTTGAAATTTTGACACAATATTCTTGCGATGTTATACATTCATTTAAAAAATTAAAAATAAAATGCAAAAAAAAAAGGTTAAAAACCTTACCCCCCTTTAATAGAATAATCTCGGTGGCAGCTTTATTTTTTGTTTTTACGAAATAAAGATTAAACTCAACATATTTTATTTGGTTCGGTGAAATAAATATTCCCCTATTTAACGTCCCTTTGAATATTTCCCAAAGGCACAGTTTGTTGGTCAATTCAGAAAACATAACAACGTTTGCGAGCGTTTAGCGATTTGTGAAGGGAATGGAACATGGAACGGCGCAAAACTATGGCACAAACAAATTGTGTTAACTAACTCGGCAGGGGCGGTCGTCATGGAACAAATGAAAAACTAACCGCGAAACTGCAATAATAATATTTCGGCGGCAGAGCGAAGAGTAATGTGGGCGAAATAATACGCAAGCGAAGAGTTTAATTGTTACTGCAAAATAATTTCATTTTGCTGCAATGGCGCACGACTTGTGTAAAATAATGCTTTGTCTATTATTATTATTAGCTCGGCTTATTTGCAAAGCACCCATTAGAGAGTATGTCGAAAATCTAATAAAATAATTGAAACTGTGTGGATGTATAACTATATGTATAACCCGGATGGTAATCCAGCCGAGGTAATAAAATTTTCTAAAACACTCTCTCCAGTTAGATTCCTGAATGTTCAGTATGCTAATCAGTGCATGTTTCTCTCTGACAAGATTAGCACGTATGTGATCAATATTAGTGAAAGTTTAACAACACTATGGTTGAAGTGTATAGTGTTGTGAATATAGTAGTGTAGTGTTGGTCCTGACGAAGGGACGGGTACGTCTCGAAACAGGTAGACCTTAAATCTGGTAGTGGTTTTTACTAAGTTAACTAACATTATTTTATAATAAAATTTTGCTCGAAATATGTAAGCGCTCCGCTAATGTTTGTTTTCTAAATTTATACATTCCTTCATGTTGGAAAGAAATATAATTGATGTTCCGAACTTGCTAGAGAATTATGCTCTGTTTGTAGGAAATAATTATTTGCGAAATCGAGGTCACGCGTTATTTCATGTCCCAAAATGCATAACGGATATAATGAATAAGCACACCACAACACGTAGTGTGCAACTCTTAAATTAACTGAGCGATCATGTCGATGTATTTAATGATAGCATTGAAAGCATCAAGCAGAGGATCGCCTCCATGTTGGTACTCACTCCAAGTTGTGACTTGCATAGTAAATGGAGCAATCTGTTATGCAATTAAAAAAAAATGTTCTAAATAAATCTATCAAATCTACCAGTATGACCGATCTGACCCAAATTTTGCATACTTATTACTTAAGTAGGCAAAAATTTTCCTGATAGTGTTTATGTTTGATTTTATTATTTTTATATTCCCTTGTTTGCGTGGTAGCAAAACTTAGTACAAAACAAAAAAAAATCTGAATAGATCGCAGCTATATGTTGATGATGATGATACAGTAGTGATTTTTATATAAGAAAACTTTTTACAGGTGTCATTTCAATAGAAACATTCATGTTTTCAGTTAAATAAATAAAATTAAAATAAAAATCCTCGGCGGGGAACCGAAACAGGCGGGGAGAAAGATGATTATTTATAGTTATGTACAAGGAATACAAATATAATTAATTACCCTCGTAGCCCAGTGAGAATTGGTTCTGGGTTCGATTCCCAACGAGGTAACAAATATACGAATTCCTTTAGTATTGTGTATTGCTTCAGTAATTGGGCTTCGAAGCCTGTAAAAGTATTTTAAAAATGTGAAAATAGCTGTGTACAAATGTCATAAGCCTTAGAAATGATTTTTTGTTCTTTTAAATATCATATGCGTGATCAGATTGATCCAGAAAAGACAGAAATAAATACGATTTTCACATCCAAATCATTAAATCAATATGTGGGAACTTTCTTCTGGTTTGCGTTTTCTGGAATATATTGCCTTATTTTTAAGACCTTTCTGGCCAATGTTTTGTATCCCATTGCACTTATGATGGACCGTGCAATAGGATCCGAAACTTCGGCCAGAAAATTCTTAAAAATGATGTACAATACCCCATAAGACACATACCAGAAGATTCAGAGTGGCCGTTAAAACCAAATAACATTCCTAATATGTGTGAAATTCATTTTTGTCAAAACCACTAAGGGAAGTTAATTTAATCTCAATACAATGTTCGCAGTTAAAGGCTAAATAAATTGAAATGATAATATTAGAATATATAAATAATAAATCATATCAAAATATAAAGACAAAGGAATGTGTTACACATTTTAATTACACATTTTTATCGATTGTTGCGCGGTATGATCAATAATCCTGAAATAATTCGGAGCATTGGTTTGTTGTATGCAGCATAGATTATTTCACATTCCAATATACAGGACCAACCTGCCGATGGTTATGCCTGTTGGAAGAGCTACCGCTA
>JADDOH010020668.1:0-11265 GCA_016648135.1 Agrypnia vestita | reverse complement strand
CCCGAGCAGGTATAGAAAATCAGTCTGAGTATCGCTCAAATGTTCATAATTTCGTCAATTTTGCTCCGATTGACTTGAAATTTTGACACGATATTCTTGCGATGTTATACATTCATTTGAAAAATTAAAAATAAAATGCAAAAAAAAGAGTTAAAAACCTTACCCCCCCCTTAAGGTAGCATTCCGTTCTTAGCGACCGCGTCGCGCGACCGGTGGGCGTGGCCTGCGAGCGACTCGGCGACCGCGACCCGGTCGCCCCGGGGGCAGTGCTGTCGCGCGTCGCACCCAACAAGTACGCAAACTGTTCATGATTTAACCTACAATAACTTCGGAACTTTCCTTCTTTATACTCGTAGTTTAAATGTCGTTGTACGAGCATTTCAAAGCGCCCCTCTTCTTCCCGCGATGTGAAAATTGAGTCGATCTTTATCCTCTTTTCCAGAGGCACTGACATAAACATAATGAGAATATCGTCTTCTTCTTCGTCTTACAATAATTGCTTTATAAGTCTTTTTCTATTCATAATTAAAACGTCCGACATAATACTTGAAACACAACTGATTAGTCTAGCAACTGCAGAAACACTGAACTTTAGTGTGGGTCGCGTGCCTTGGTCGCGTAGATCCGTAAGCAAAGGGCACAGTATACCCAGAACAGTAGTTTATCTCAGGTCTGTCGGCGAGTTATTAGCCTACTCTTGCGTTGACGCTAGGGTTTTCACTTTACATCAACGTTCACTTTTAAAAACTCACAGTCTTTGTGATAATCAACACACCTTTTTAGTAAAGCATCACAAACATAAAAAAGGAATTTTTTTCAGGAAGCGCATTTTCTTTCTAAAGCGGCGGCTGCGAGCGCGAATGGCACCGAAGGCACGGCTCTTACTGCCGCCGCCTTGTGCCCCCATATTCCATGTCAATGTGTGCGTCACAGTGCGCGCGTACACGGCGCTGAGCACGCACGCACACATTCTAATGGGTAGCGGCCAGTTTGAATGAAGACGTATTACTTTTCTTAGTATACCGTGCTAAGGGTCGCACCGCGACCGGCGACCATGGTCGCTTGCTCGCCTGGTCGCGGTCACAAATAACGGAATGCCACAATTAGTTGCACTGCTAAAATATTGTGTTCCCCCAGCATGTGTGTTTTAATATTCGCCTTTTCGTTTTAATATTAATATTTAATATTATAATATTATATTTAATAAATATAAATTATTATATATAATAATATAATAAGTAGGTGGTTGTCAAGTAATAATATAATCGGACGGGCGATCGACGTCACGCCAAACTGTGCAGCATGTTTCTGAAACACGGCATTTACAATAAAACACGACGAATTATCAACACCTCCAAACAGAGGAGCCTTTTAGTCAGAATCAAATTTGGTTGGCAATGTAATTATTCAAGCGCGAAAATAATATTATTTTTTCAATTGATTCAGCAACATTCTAGATTGACATTTAAAAAAGTAACCCATAAAAACCATGTTTTTATTATACTCCCTTTCTTTGTAAAATATAACAACAATTAAAGACGAATTAAAACATATAACATAACACTTAACTTACAGTAATTTAATATATTTCTAAAATTTCAGATGTTTTGAGCTTTGATAATACACTTCCTGCTTTGAAGATTAAATTCTAAAAACATTTGTCAGTCAATTTAGATTTTCGACTTTCGTAGTGAAGTACCTATTATGTATACCGACGGAGTAATTCAAATTTAGAAAATATTCAAGATTCAGCTCGATTGGATCACGGGAAAAGGGTCAAAAATCTATCCAAAGTTTTTTTTGACGGCAAGCCGGCAAGCAAGCAAGCAGACGCCACGAGTTAATATAAAGGGAGTAAAAATATTGATTATGTACCTTTGTCTTACTCTAATTTTCAAATGGAATTAAATACAATAAAACAAATCGCATTTAATAATGGATACAATACAGAAATATTGACAAATTTAAAAAAATAAATTAAAGAATAATTTAACTAACCAATTTTTATACAATTCACAGATAAATATAAATAATAATAACGATTATTGGCTAGGAATTTTATATATTAATACATTTTCCAATCAAATTTCATAATATCTACCAAAAAATATTAGACCTGCATTTTATACAAATAATAATATAGGGAAACTACTCATAAATGCAAAAGATAAAGATAATATAATTAACAATTCAGGTGTTTATAAACTGTCGTGTACAGCGTTTTATATTGGAAAAACCGGTCGAAATTTCAATAAAAAGTTAAAGAACTTTTATGATGTCTGAATAATCATGGTTTTTCTGAATTTGCAAATCATTTATTAGAAAATGATCACGGTTTTGATAAAAATTGAGGACTTTCTATTTTACACATAAATAATTTTGGTCTGAAATTAAATAATTTATAATCATTAGAAATTAGAAAAGCATGTAATAGTAAACAAAATATTATTAATAATCAATTAAGTTTCACTAATAGCCCAATTTTTAAAATTTTACAGTAATTGCGAGCAATCAAGAACTTCAGTAATAATATTTAAAAATATTTTTTTAAATAATTTTTCAAATAATTTAGAAAAACAAGAAACAAAAGACATGTCATTCTGATATTTTGACAGTTATACAACACCCTGATGGAAAGGTTTTTCTGAAACATGTGGTCGGAATTACTCATATAAAAGATGTAGATATATACAAATAATGTAATCAATATTTTTTGAAAATAATATTGTAAGAATTTTTTACGATTGCAGTGCAACTTTAGAGAACACACCTAACAGTAGGGGAAGTATTAAATTAATTTTTTGAGAAATACTTTTTCAAAAATTCGTCATTAAGAGCCCTCGGTACACGGTGAAATATCGAAGTTTCACATTTCTTCCATTGGACCACCGTAGAAAAATTTATTAAAAATCGTAACAATACACAGTATTCTTGGTTCGTTTAATTAACTAACTAAAGAAATGCGCAAACTTTAACGCGTGACTTTCAATCGCGTAGTGCAGTGTGCGTGACCCTTTTTATATGTGCGTAAAGCCATGTATTCACTAGGGGACAATATGTCCCTCAACAGCACGCGCGGCATAGCGTCTACGTGACGTTGCAACGTCGTGCACTGTTCCGCGACGTCGCGCACAACATAGAGCGGCATTTCTACGTGCCGTGGCAACGTTGCCATGCGCACGGTACCCGAGCGAGATCACTGCGATATTACGCCGCGCGTCAGTACCACGTGGTATATTTACAAGTGAATGCGCATGCGCCGTATCCGTCAATGACATTAACGTGGGGAAACGAAATTGTTCTCCAACTCATCGCGCTCTACCAAAGTCGTACAATTTTGTGGGACACTTCAAACCGTGAATATAAAAATTAAATTATGTGAGGGCCAACAGCGTTCCTTAATTGGCTATGGAAGGCCCGATTATTTGTAATAAATTGTCAAAGTTGTTGTCATTCGAGTGAAATTGAAAAAAGAGCCGTCAGACATTCGAAGATCGCATAGAATATCCATGCTTCTTTCTCTTTGCCGTAAATAATTTCGCACCCACCACCTTTTTCTCCTCTTACGTTTCGATAAACTCGTTAAAATAAATAGATGCGCAGCTGTCATCATAACCTCATTGGGCGACATTTCCGCGACAGGTGATATATGAGTCCCGGTGTATACACGTCAAATGACCGCGTCATTGTCCCCGAAACATGAGCGTAGATGTTGATGCGACATGCCGCGCGGAATGTTTCGCGATATGTCCCCTAGTGAATACATGGCTTGAAATTTGCAAGTCCATCAGTCAGCGGCAGATATTTGTTAAATGAATAAACAAATCAGCAAATGAATCAAAACGAATAAATAATTTATCTACCACACCTACAAGCCCTGGGGGCCCGGAACCGCTAATAAATATATACAATAGCATCAACTACAGTATATGATTTTTTATATTTATTTTATCAATTCATTCAATGCTATACATAATTAACATTTATTTTAGGTTTAATTTTACTACGCCTGTATAATTAGAATTCTCACTAGAAAACTTTGTGTTGAGATGGGCAAAGATTATAATTAGAACTTGACTAGCTGTAACCCGTCAAAAATGACGGTACTTTTACATGCCGGTTCCTAAAGAACAAGTATTTACTTATTTGTAGCCGACACCCATTAAATAGTAATAACGACTTTTGTCAAAATATTTGAACTTTTTTTTTAATTTACTCCGGCCGACAGTAAATGGTCCTGACGATTGTGCGTGCATAAAATTAACGCGACAACATAATTAATATTATAAATAAAATAGACATCAAAATAAAAAAGTCCTTATAGTGATTGGTGTATTTAGGATTGTTTTTAAAATTTAAATAGATTAAGCAAAGTGGTCAACAAAGAATTGATTTTTGAAAATCTCACCAAATCTTCGACTCTTAAAATTGTTTTAGAACATCTAGTAGTTATTGTAAATAACAATAGAATGGCAGTGATGCAACGAATACTACTTTCATGAATGCGAGTACAAACACGAATATCAAGCCTACTATTCAGCAAATACGAATAATTCAACAAGGTAATAAATAATACACCACTGTTTTTTTACTAAGAGATTTAAATAATTAAAATTTAACACCGGAAAATTTTTATTCAAAAAGCACATTTCTTTTATCCGTTTGAACATTCCCGGCGGTCGAAAATAAATATAACTTTTTTTACACCTACGAGAGGTAATGTTGTTAGATTTAATTTGAAATTATTTTATAAGAATTAACACTTTTACACACAACGGAAATAAAAAGGAACGAATAATACGTATTACAAAACAAAATCAACATGAAATGAGCACCTAACCTAACCTTACGAAAAAATTGATAAAAGAACTCATGTTATGCTGTGAAACAAGTAACAATTGACAACTTGAGAACTCAACAAATCCATTCGTTCAATGTTAGGGGAATCCTCGATAGTATAATAGAGTGCGTAGGTGTGTTTGGATACACGGTGCACAGACGAACCGTAATTTGCGTTGCGTTCAGTTATAAATAGTTAGTTTTAGTTAGGGAGGCGGTGAATAATAGAGCACCCCTAATTAACAACCAAATTAATTTTCCGTATAGCCCTTTGTTTAATTTAATGTTCACAAAAGATGGGGTAACACCCACTTTAGACCCCGCCCCCTCTCACTCTTTCGATAGATCCCTGATGGTTCATTAGGCTAATCAGTGCATGTTTGTCCCTGACAAGACTAACACACATGTGATCAATTATTGTTGGAAGTATAACAATACTATGGTTGAGATGTGTAGTGTTGTGAATGTAGTGGTGTAGTGTTGGTCCTGACGAAGAGACGGGTACGTCTCGAAACCGGTAGACCTAAAATCTGGTAGTGGTTTTTACAAAGTTAACTAACAATGTGTTGTAGTTAGTTTTTAATATTCGTGATGATATTCGGCGAATACGAATATTCGGTAAATATCTTCTATTCGGCGAATACGAATATTAGTATTCGTTGAATCACTATAAAATAGTAATTATATTCAGTTTAAATAACTGAAACAGAGGGGAGCAAGTGTACGGTGTACGCAAGTACCTACCGGGTAATTTGTTGCGATGCCATTGATACCATCCCCTAATAGGATATTTTTTCTAATTCGCCCATCCCGCATACGGCTAGAGTATTACAGGTGCTTCTTTAATTGCAGAAATAGATCAATTGGTCTTCAGCGCATTGCGTGCCGAGTGTTTTGTCTATACATTTTACATAATATCGTAGTGCTGTGGCGCAATATCCGCCTGCAATATTATTTTCTCGCGTTCAGCACAGCCTTCAATCTCCAGTTGCAATCTTTTTACTCCCTTTATATTAACTCGTGGCGTCTGCTTGCTTGCTTGCCGGCTTGTCGTCAAAAAAACTTTGGATCGATTTTTAACCCTTTTCCCGTAATTCAGTCGAGCTGAAACTTTGCAAGTAGACTCGTGGCGACTATCAAGAAGATCTATCAAATTTTCTTTAAAAAAAATTAATGATTATAGTAATTTCGGATTTTTAGATATTTTAATGATTTTTTCAAATTGTAATCATTACAATAGTTTGATTTCTAGCAACGGCGGCCCGATAACGTAGCGGAATATTTTCTAAATTTGAATTACTCCGTCGGTATACATAATAGGTACTTCACTACGAATTTCGAAAATCTAAATTGACTGACAAATGTTTTTAGAATTTAATCTTCAAAGCATGAAGTGTCTTATCAAAGCTCAAAACATCTGACATTTTAGAAATATATTAAATTACTGTAAGTTTAGTGTTATGTTATATGTTTTAATTCGTCTTTAATTGTTGTTATATTTTACAAAGAAAGGGAGTATAATAAAAACTTGGTTTTTATGGGTTACTTTTTTTGAAAGTCAAATGGTAGTTGAGATTGTACGGGTCAATTGCAGTCTGGATGCTAATATATTTTAGTTTCTACAATACAACGCTGTGATTTGAATCAAGGAATGAAATAACAGTAGGTATTATTTGAATGAAAAATATAGCTAAGATATCACCTATTGATTAATTTTTGATATTTTCTTGGTTATATATTGAATAACATAACGATTCGTTGCCCTCTGTGAGTTCGCTTCTGCGACTCTGGATCCGCGCTCCGTCGGTAACTGCACGCTCCATTCGACGACAGATGTCGCATCCTGCCCGTCGCAATACGAAGAGACTAAAACCCACAACGTTCCAGCAGCGATGTGAAAATTAATTGGGACAAAACTTTTTCAAAGTACGAGTCATTCGGTTAGATTCTAAGTTTTTACTGTAGCCCTATTATAATATTTCAAAGAATTCTTGCCCGCAATAATGTTATATAATTTTAGCATTATTTACTAGTGTAGGTACCTACGTAGGGGAGTTGTGCTTAAGATGACATACTTTTTCTTTTAAGACAAATATTTGAAATAATTAAAGTCATGTGAGATTAGCATCTTTCGTATATTCTTAAATGTATCATAATCAACGAAATAATTAAATTTTTAGAACAATGGACGTGACATAAAATTTAAGAAATAACATAAATTGCACTTGGGTCGACGTGTGTAAGACGACATATCTATAGGTAAAATGACATAGTATGTCATCGTAGACTTTAAATGTATGTCATTTTATACACAATTAATCTTACGAGCATAGTTCGCATATAAAATTTTTCTTTCTTGCAGGTACGCCTGCGCATAGTGCATTACACCAGTTGGAACACAGTTGGCACTTCAGCCAATGTGCAGTAAATGCAATGAACTATATGAAAAGGTAAGATGACATAATATGCAATCTTAAACCTATGTCATCTTACCCAATAGATAATGCAGACTTTATTTTAATTGTTGTGATAAAAACTTTGAAGTTAGAAAGCGTTTTTATCAATATTTGTGTCATATAATAGTTCTAATTACATTCCAAATTAATTTTGAAAGAAGCTCCTTACCTTGCGAATATTTTCACCACCAAAAAAAAAACCGTAAGCAAAATTTTTAATCACATCAAAATCACAAAAATACGCACAACTTTGCAATCTGTGTTCGCTCTCCGCCATACAGAATGTCAACATCAGCGACATCTAAAGGCACTCTCTAGAGCGTTATTGGTTCACTTTTAGCGCGTGTATTTAAATCAATATTGTTGGTGTGTCATCTTATCTGACTATGTCATCTTAAGCACAACTCCCCTACCATTAAGTCAATTTATGTATTATTTCCGTTAAACTTATTATCTGCATTGATGATGGGTATCAGCACGCAAAAGCGAGTCTTGGTATTGCGTAACCATATTTCAATGACCGTTCGAGACACGGCCGATGCAGTTAGAATTGGAAAATCCAGCGCCTCCAGAATAATCAACGTGACGAAGGAATCTGGATCTACCTCACAGGACATTTTGAAAACACTTGAAGATACCTAACTTCCTCTTCCAGAAATTTAGCTTGCTTTCTTCTGTAACAATTTACTATGGTGTTTCGATTCGCTATGTTTTATGAACGGTAATTTTGGACTGAACGAATAGAATTTTTGTTTTTAAATATTTCAAATATTTAAAAACAATATAAAGTTATTAACATTCGATCATTTGCACGCTACTTTATACAAATATTACTTAGCTTACCCGCGGGCCTCGTAGATTTTTAATAACTATTAGTCATATTTTATTAATTTTTGTATTAACCTTATTATAAAGATAAGATATATATCGCCATGGCCTTTTTCATAGAACTTTTTGAGTTCTACAACTTCTCTGTAGAAATTATTTAAATATCTCTTACCGTTAAGGCAGCGTTCGTAAAAAACGCATCGCTCGATCATTCTTTCGTCAACTTTAGTTGTAAAATAGGTCACCATGAAAACTCTTTTATTTTAACGGGATGTAATATATTATATAGCCTACGTCCACCCTGAAAGTCCATTATAAATATTGGTGAAAGAATTTTTAAAATTGGATGAGTAGTTTCGGAGATTACCTCCTAATTCAAACCTACAAACTTTACCTCTTTATATCTATCGCTCTTTTTTACGTTTTTTTTTTGACAAATGTTACCCGGAAGCATTTTCGTGACACGTATTACCCGGAAGCCTCCGAAAAATCATGTTCTACGTTAAAAAGCCGTCGTACGAAGGACGATGAGGTAGCATTACCTGCAACGTAATGTTCGCTGCACGTATGATCATGCTCCGTTACACTTAAATATATTATTTGAAAATCTAACGATCCGCATTCTTGTTATTTGGATCATGACTTGTGGCGCGGACAGGATTAGCCTACAATGCGAATAGAGCATAAACACCATTCGTCATGAGCCATTTTACTCAATATATCATGTTTATAAATTAGCGAAAACGTTACTTTTGACGAGCAACAACACACTATCAAATGTAATCAACGTTTTGTTCCAATTTAATTAAAAATGTATTGCGCAAAAAACGGAATTAAATTCGTAACAGTTTAGACAGGCGGGCAAACGGAAGAAAATTTGACAAGATAGAAACCCACCAGGTCCATCAGCGGCGTGCAGCAGGCATTCTCAGCAGGAGTTTCTCCAGGGTATGCTTGGCTACAATAGTTTAGAGACTAGTCTAGGAATGTGTATTTGATTACACATTTTTATCGATTGTTGCGCGGTATGATCGATAATCCTGAAATTATGCAGAGCATTGGTTTGTATGTTCCTGATAATTACACTAGACATCGTCAGCATAGATTGTTTCACATTCCAATATACAGGACCAACCTGCCGATGGTTATGCCTGTTGGAAGAGCCACAGCTATGCTGAACAAAATCGCTTTGGGTATTGATATATTCCATGTGTCTGAGGGGGTTTTCCGAAGCGGGATTCTCCTAAACCTTTGACCAGATTTTATGTTATTTTTAATTTATTAAATATTTTTATTTTTGATATATACTTCCTAATATGTATGCCTTAAACATTTTGTTTGTCATGTACATATTATCATTAAATAAATTGAAATTGAAAATTGAAAAATTGAAATTCACACTGTTTGTTGCTACCAAGCACCCGATCTCTACACTCCTCTCTGTCACCTGCCAGCCTCTTCATTTCTTGGTAGGTGCTACAGCGCACATCTCCGATAACCTGGTCTATGTGGCTTAATCTCGGGCGGCCTCTGCGATTATTGCCTTCAATATTTCTTGCAGGCCCGGATGCCTTATGTTATGGCCTATCCAATTGGCTCGTTGTTGGACGATACTGTTCGGGAAGCGCCTTTTTTCACCCACCCTGCTCAACATCTCTTCGCCATGCGCCTGTAGCGCCACATCTCGAAGGTCGCTGGCCTCCCGGACACGCTCTGGCCTACGGTCCATGTTTCGCTGCCACGCAAAAGCGCGTTCCAAACGAGAGATTTAACCAAATTCTTTTACATCAATGTTACGAGATCTTGGATTTTTTGTTGAAAGCGACTCTTGCTTGTTGGATTCTGCTTATGATGTCTGCCATGTTGGGAAATTCTGCTGCCTAATATGTGAATTCGTTCACTTGTTTGATAGTGACGCCTAGGATTGCCAACTTTTTTTACAAGAAATAAAGTACATTTAGTTCTGAGAAGAATATTAAACAGCATTTTAGAAAAATGACCAGTATTTTATTTATTTAATGTTTTACATATTTTTTATAGCTTCTCGCACAACTTATTAATTTACACTCTTTTTTAAAAACTTCATTTTAACTAAAATTAAAATAAATGAGGAGCTCATTTTTTATTAAATTAATAGTTGCTCTATTTCTATCCTCCCGCCACTTTGCATTCATTACTGAATTATTTTTTTCCGTAAATGCTGAGGTGGCGGGAACAGAAAGTAGATATGAGACAATTTTAGTAATATTTTTAAATTCTTCTGAGGTGTTTACTAATAAATGGCTCCACTTTTGGCCAGTACTCATTTCAAGAAAATCTTTGTCTTCTGATTCCTTCTGAAACTCCATTATTGTTAAAAAATTTAAACTTATAGTTTAGCATTTTGATGCTGAAAACAGTATTTTGTATACTTTATTTTTGTTCAACAGTAAAAGGTATAATGTAGTGAAAAACAGTATGATACTGTTTTTAACAGTATAGTCGGCAACCCTAGTGACGCCACTCAAAACAATATTTGTAGACACCTCTTCTCTTTCAACAACCATGCACCTGCTTTATTTTGCTGCTGTAGTTAGTTGCCAAAACATTTTCCATCTTTCTTAGGGTCTTGTTCAGTTCTTGTTCCGACCCGCAAGCAGAGCAAAATCGTCGGCATATCTAATCATGTCAATTTTTTGTCCTTGTCCAATCTCTCATTTCTTCTGTTACTGGCTGTAAATATACAGGGTTATTTTTAAAACACTAATAACCTCGCAGGACTGTATTCCTGCCTTGATTATGAGTCGAAAATGTTCAAGTTATTATGACCTAATATCAATAGTTAAGGAGATATGCGACATCAAAGTTTGCATTTTTTTTTTCAATATTTCTGACGTATTTTTTTTTGTAAAACGCTGGACTATCATTACAGTAACTTATAACGATTACGAAAACTTCATTTGTTTCAATAAAAGTTAAATAAAATGGTAAAAACTCTGAAAAATTTCCAATTGGAATTCGAAGGTTTTTATTATTTTATTTGACTTGTATTAAAGGGAATGAATTATTCATATTTGACATAAGTTACTGTAATGATAGTCCAGCGTTTTACAAAAAAATAAGTCAGAAATATTGAAAAAAAATGCAAACTTTGATGTCGCTT
>JADDOH010020667.1:0-11624 GCA_016648135.1 Agrypnia vestita | reverse complement strand
TACAACTTTCGCTTCGTCTACATTCAAACATCTTCGCATGCAAGCTCGACGGTTGTTCAGGCTTCTAACAGGACCATCTTCCAGTATCTGGTTAATCTGGTCACGCCACGTCTTCCGTGGTCGCCCTCTCTTTCTGGCGCCGTCAACACTTGCATCATATATCTTTCTTACCATTCTTTCCTCATTCATTCGCTCAACATGCCCATACCACCTGAGCGACCCTATTTTTATTCTATGTATTATGCTAAGATCAACTTTACATTCATTCCTAATATCTTCATTCTTTACTCCATCATACATGGATTTACCACACATACGTCTAAGGGACCTCATCTCCACGGCATTCAATCTACTTTTGTTCCTCTTCTGCCAGCTTCAGGCTTCACTTCCATACATTAATGTCGGTACCAGAACTCCATTATGTACCGCTAGTTTTGCCTCGGTAGACATATTTCTATTAGCATCATCAGTGTATAATATGTATTGTTGCCTGCCTGTAAGATGTTTCGTTTGCGATATGCGATATATTTACGAATATGCGATAAAATATTTGATGTGAACTTGATTTCTTATATTTACGCGATAATGTGAATGACATAAATCACCCTAAATATAATCGGAGTACGTTCTAAAATATCCGAACAGATATATTCACGCAAGACAGTCAGTATCCTCCCTAATCAATCATTGCGGTCATTATGTCTCAAAAAATAGACGACTTTTTGCCCACCGAGCACCGCCCTGTCACCCTCATGTCATGTCCGAGCTCTATCATAAATTTAATGCTAGTATAAATGTTATCCATGAATTATTATTTAGCACTCGTAATAGATTAGCCGAACGCCGAGCCGCTCCGCGATGCCATAAATCATGCCATACGTCGTAATATCATCATAAAAGTCTGAATATTTTATAATCGTCTGATATTGACGTTACATTATTTTTTGATCCTTGAAAAATATATTTACATAATGGTACATAATGGAGTTCTGGTACCGACACTAATGTATGGAAGTGAAGCCTGGAGCTGGCAGAAGAGGAACGAAAGTAGATTGAATGCAGTGGAGATGAGGTCCCTTAGATGTATGTGTGGTAAATCCATGTATGATAGAGTAAAGAATGAAGATATTAGGAATGAATGTAAAGCTGATCGTAGCATAATACAGAGAATAAAAATAGGGTCGCTCAGGTGGTTTGGGGATGTTGAGCGAATGAATGAGGAAAGAATGGTAAGAAAGATATATGATGCAAGTATTGACGGCGCCAGAAAAAGAGGGCGACCACGGAAGACGTGGCATGACCAGATTAACCAGATACTGGAAGATGGTCCTGTTAGAAGTCTGAACAACCGTCGAGCTTGCATGCGAAGATGTATGAATGTAGACGAAGCGAAAGTTGTATGTCAGGACAGAAGAGTATGGCGCTCTATCCTCTCTGCCTACCCCCTCGGGGAAACGGCGTGATGGTAAGTAAGTAAGTAAGTAAGTAAAAATATATTCAATACACAACGGATTTCAATAAAATAATTTTAGCATACCATGCATTTGATTTTGTAGATATTCACCAAAACACTTTTTAAAATTAATTATTGCTTCTATCACTTTCTCTTATATCCAGTTGAATTTTCGCACGTAGAAAAAATGGTCCGTGGTTCGTCGGTACTTCCTTTATTTACTATTGCTCTAAAGTACGTACTGGTTACACTGCATTCTCGCTCCGTTGCTAATATCGTCACGAATGACTGACTCCATTGCGGTACTGGTCGCGTGACGCCCTTGTATTTATAGGTAAATAAATGTCTTTCTCGAACTTTCGAGATTTTACGATAACTGTCTAGCCGTTTCGAGAGACTTGCGGAACGTTCCAGAGATCATCAGGGACCCTAGACGATTCGAGAGTATTGCATATCCAAAAAAATCGTCAGTAAAACCGAGTTATAAACTTCCAGAGGTTTTGATAGCCCGTAATTTATTTTGGTTCACCATCTCATTATAATATTTTAAATTAAGGATTTTTAGAAAATTCATATTTTGTATCTGTATTACCTATTAAAATCCTCCAGATACAAATATCATAATATCCAAACATTCTTACCTGCAATAGTGTACATGTACATAAAATATTTCAGGTTTGATACTATAACGTAAGTCTAGCGGTTGCTGGCTCTTAGTCTAATTTGGTTTTCCACGCAGAGACCCAATTATCTTAGAGGGAATATTGGTCATCCGTATTTATAGTTACTTGGCTGTAAGATATTCATTTAAAGAGTAGCTTGTTGGTCTTGTGGTTAGGACTCTCGCCTCGTGATCTAAAAGTAACGGGTTCGAACCTCACTCCAGACTAGCAAGTTAGTCCTATTTTCATGGCACAAGCATTAAGCTTAGTTTGAAAATAGTACTAGTATAATAAGTATTGATGTGACACGTATTCTGTGTTCGCATCTCTATTTTTATAAAAATAAAAAAATAAGTATTGGTTAAGTGTTCCCATTTTTGGTTACTTGTAGTTACTTTTGCTTAGATTTTTACTAAAAGCAATTTGTTTCCTATTTCCCAACATTTAATTACCACCTTCCGTATTCCCTGTACCGCCGCTGCATATTGTTTGCCGTGGCAAACGTTTATTAATTGAATTGCGTTCATCCCTCGCGGACGCGAGGGTGCATTTCGGTGATAAACTAAATTCATTTGTATTTTTAAACCTCGGCGATTCATTTTTCAAACAATGCATTTCTATTTTTTTTAATCATTTTTTTTTTTATTAATTTGTTATGTACTTTTCCATTTTGCGTTCTATATTAAAATTGATTTTATTTTAAAAATCAGAGCACTCAACTTTATCGGGGATTCTTGTTCTTGAAAAAATTTTAGTTCTGTAGAAATTTTTAATGAAATAAACTGATTTCTACATACTTTTTAAATAATATTAGTAATTAAATATATTTTATAAATGTCTCATGGAGACGCAGGTATATTTTTATACGGGAAAGTAGGTAAGGAAGACTTTTTTTGGGTGTTCATAGGGCTTACGATATATCCTACGACTGGTTTAAGTGATCATTTTACATAATGCAACGTTCATCAATTCTACCTACGATAGAATATCACATCTATAAAATTTTCAAAGTTGTATATATGTTTAATCTGCATACCTTGTTTCGTATGTGAGCTATATTTTTACTACCGCCACCTGTAGTCGAAAATTTTATCATTCCCATAAACCAGTACAGATGTCGCCATTGAAAATGAGATATATTATATCACTATGACATGAAAATTAGAACATGTGAATAAAATGTGAATTCCAAAAAAAAAGATGAAAATATGTCTATTTGAGAGTGTTCATGGTATATATATAATATATATATATATATATATATTATATATATATATATATATATATATAATATATACATGCCAAGTGAAAAATTTCCGTGTCGCGAACAGAACAAAGCAGTCATCTATACATGCTGACATACATATGATACAAGTTGATATACGAATGTACGTATAATATGTTTTCAAGTTATTTTTTTTGGCAACAAACCGTTTTCTTCTTTCTTGTTTTATTTTGAATCATATTAATAAAAAGTTTTTTGAAATTCTTTTTTTATAAGGAAGATGTGTGTTACTATATGGTGTCGTGTAAGGTATCAGAAGATCACCAGGGTGCGGTGTGACAATGCATGATGGCATGTGTAATGATGGATTGCCCCAAGTACCCAATCCATCATCATATTCGAAGTTTATAGGTTCATCTAGATTCTGACACAGGGGAACAATAATCAAATGATAAAGGGTATTTTCTGCTAAGGTTAAATAGCAAGGTTTAGACATTCGCTACACCGCGCGACTGTACCACTATTTAGCGTGATTCGCGCGCCAGTCTTTGTACGAACGTTGGCATCGTTTCCCGCCAGATGTCACTATGCATGCATTCAATATCAAATATTTTCGCTCTACACGTTAATATTTGAATATTTCTGCCTCACCACGAGCTAATCATGGTTAGGCATTAAAATTCTACCACACACACACACACCACACACATACTTATTATATGCAAAATCCTTTTTATGAACATCATCATCATCGTTATCATCATGATTATTGTGATAAGTCATTTTAACAATCATTTTGTTTTTCACTTTAAGTTAATATACTAAAACCATCCGGTTTTGAAAAATCAATTTCCTTCATCAGGGTAATATAATTATAGTACTCCGCAGAAGAAATTGTAAAATTAGTAGTCAAATTTTTAAAGCTGTATCTCAATTTGATAATGTTAAATGATGTCAGATAATAATCTTGTAATTCCAAGAGAACGATATTGTTATCGTCGATAGTCTCTGTAGTAGTGATGGTCAAACGTTATCTTAACCGGTTACCCATGGAACAGATTATTTGAGATTTATATTTCATTATATCGATGATTGGTAACTGAGATAAAACTGTTATTTGCCCGTCGAATTGCGAAATATCAGTAACCAATCTTTATATCAGATACAAATCTCAAATATCGGTTATTGTGACACCGGTTAAAATTATATCACTTATTTGTAGCACGAAAATCAACATTAAAGTAATAATTACTTTTATTAACATAAACCTTATTCAAAGAGCACGAATATTTCAAATAAAATAATTATTTTATATAATAGTTTGGTACTTTGTCACTTGACTGGATATGAAAAATTACTGTAGGTACTCTGAACGTTCCTTATTTTCAAACAAACTAACAGAGATTGCATATATATTAATATATATAATATATATATATATATATATATGTATATATAGCATTTAGTGTGAATTATAAAATGTGATTTTTCCGTCATTATTACGTCCTTTACCAAGTTTAACTATCGCTAATTAATATAAGAATTTAGATACTTTAAATTTTTATGAAAATTTTGGTACCTAATTAATTTTTTGATTTCATCTCTTTCTCAAGCTGTATAAAGCTTTTGCAGACCTGAAAAAATAGACCTATCACTTTTTTCATGTTCAAGTATTATGCTTTTGTTAAAATCACAACCTTTTACTTTTGTCACGTTTAAGTATTTTCTATTAAACATAATGTATAACAGCTATGCGAAAATTTCTATTATAAACAGTTAGCAAAAATGCTCTTAAAATACATTGAAAAATATAATGAAAATATTTTCATTGTTTTATAATAGTATTGTCACTATTATAAAATAATGGAAATTAATAAGCGATTTAATAATTAATTATTGAATGTATAATGCCACTTAGTACGACTTAAACTTAGCGCTATTCTTTAAACTAACTTGTCTAACGGGTCTAACTTGCAAAACTAATGGGTCTAACTTGCAAAACTATTATTAAATAAAAGAGACTTATTTTGATTTTGGTAATATTTGTATTTTTTCTTGTATTGTTGTATAGTATTGTAGATTTGTATTTGAGTTTATAAGATCTATTGTAATTAATTAATATGAATGTATTTCTGGTAAATACAATTTATTTATATATATATGTATTGATGCACCTACAGACAAATATCAATGTGATGTTTTGTGGGTCTGAGATGTAAAAAAATAAAAATAAAAAAATTTAAAAAAAAGATAAGAAACCTCAAAAAAAAAAAAAACACACTGTTTCGTAATAAATCACTCGTATATTAACACAATGGGTAACACTTCATTTAACACTTAAGAATATTCATTTCTAGCACGTAGTGTTAATCGCATTTATTTATTTGGCCACTTAGGTAAACGCTCGTCTGATTATTTTGCTCGATGTCTGTCGCTTCGCAATTTCACGACTGGGCGCACTTGGCCGTCGTTTCGTGACTAACTTCGCACTGATGATCTGTTAAAACACGACTCAACTCACCTATGGCCGCGTCATGGCTTCACTTTTATAGCAAAAATTTTGACATTCCAGACATTGTAGTTTTTTCTCGTCTGACTATTCTAGACTTTCCTGGAATGTTGTAGCTAAATCCAGAGTATGGCAGTGTGTTCCAGAATGTAGTGGAAGGTTCTAGAGGTTCCGATATTATTGTCGTCATTGACATATTACGAGGGATTCTGTACGAAATCTCTTTTGCCATTTTATTGTATTTTCTGGCAATTTGACGCATGGGATCGTATAATTAATAATGTTTAACTGACGTAAGGGTTTCAGAAGATCATATCACTATTGATATGTGTAGATATTTTTCCATTTAAAAATTGAAATCAAATAAATTATTTGACATTCTTGACATCTTTGATATGCAATTTAATGATGCAAGTCAGTAGTAAAAAAATATATATAGATGTATAAATCATAATTGTATTTTTAAATATTGGATTAGATTAGGTAACGAATAACAATAAGTTTCTTATAGAGAATAGGATATCATCTGACAGTTCAACTAGTTGCACGCAGTTATTTGCTCCTCTCTTAAACTATAAAATCTATTGTTAAAAACATCGAAATTAGTGCATAGAATATATCAATCCTATTATCAACCACATACGCTATCTGATTATTATATATTCAGCCCAGTAAACGTAGTATTTACTCGGTAATATAAAATTTATAATAAAGTGAGTACCTACAATTCACGGCTCTCGCCCGCTCGCGTCACATCGAAGTGCAGTTACAACGGCTATAAACAACATAAGTGCAGGGTCATCACCGCTTATAAAAATGGACCAACTTGGTGAGTCTCTTCAATTTGCTAATAATGCTAAACTTGCAGTTAATGCATTGGTATAGATAATTATGGACCCGACAAATAAGTTAAATAAAGATCAAATATCTAAAATTATGCCTAAAACAACTGATCTACTTGGAATAATTGGCAACTTAGCCGTCAGAATGGGCCTAATGGAAGGTGAATTGACAGCTTTCGAGTCCTTAATTCAAAGTAAAAAATTGAGTGAATTCACATCTCATCAAAACCCCGAAACTTGTGATACAACTCAAAATTTAATTGAGACTTTAAACGAAATTGAAGAAAGAAAATCTCGGTCAAAAAATATAATATTGTATAATGTTCCTGAGAGCTGTGCAAACAGTGAAATTAACAAGTTGAAGGAAGATGCCGATAACGTGGTTAACTCCCTCAAAGTGATCGAACCACACATTTCAACATCCAGTTTCACCGCTTTCCGTCTAGGTAGAAAGATTAACCAAGATAAACCAAGACCAATCAAAATTACATTTAATGAAAAATCACAAGCCATGGCAATTCTGCGCAATCGAAGAATTATCTCCAAAAACCTCTCAATTCGACAAGACCTTACGATCTTACAAAGAAAACACCTAAACGATCTACGCGTTGAACTGGAAAAAAGATTAAAAAATGGCGAACAAAACATCACAATAAAATATGTAAACGGGAGTCCTAAGATAATGACTTCATTTCAAAAAAGTAGTCCAACCAATTAAGTTGACATGCTTCTACCAAAATGTTAGAGGCATCAAAACCAAATTGGTAGACTTCCAATTGTTTATTTCTCTAATACATCACGATATTTTCTTTATAACGGAGACTTGGCTTACTGAAGACATCGCTACCGAGGAATTTGCATGCGAATCTCACAATATTTTTTAGGATGGATCGAAATCTCTCATTAACCAACAAAACCAGGGGAGGTGGTACCTTATTAGGAGTCTCCAAGAAAATCGGATCTTCGAGACTTCTGACTCAACCAGCAAACATTGAACAATTATTTGTTAAACTCAACACTTTACCAAACAATATTATAATAGGTTGTATTTATATACCACCTTCATCAAACAATGATTCCTACAAACGCCATTGTGAAGCTGTGGAAGAAGTGACGAGAATACACCCACACTCCAAAATTATATTGGCAGGAGACTACAATTTACCCGTTATTAACTGGAGTGAAAACGATGATAGAATATCATTCAATAATTATCCTGAAAGTGCTCGCGAAATATTAGATATGAGCTTATACTTGGAGTTAAAACAATGTAACTATATCCCGAATGTTAATAATCGAATATTAGACCTCATTTTTTCTAACTTTGACTCCTTACTTGAACTTAAAGTCCTTAAATCAATGGAATGTTTTCAACCTTTGGATGTACTCCACACACCTCTAGAATTTGAAATTCATAATGTGACCATTGGCAACTTACGATACCCTATATCAGGTTTCGATTTTCATAATACGGACTACACCAAGGTATCTGCATATCTCCATGAACAAAGCTGGTCTTTTCTTAAAGATCAAACATCTATCAACTCAAAGGTTGATAGATTTAACTCAATAATTACCAATGCAATTACATCCTATGTTCCTAAATCTACAAACAATAATGCTAATAATTATCCTAAATGGTATACAAGGGAATTGATTACATTAGTTTGTAAGAAAAAGCTTGCACATAAATGTTTTAAAGAGTCCAAATCTATAAACAGCTATGCACTTTTTCATGATCTTAGAAAAAATTGCAAAACTTTATGTATGAAATGTTACAATGAGTACATCGCCAAAACTGAAAGCAATATAAAATCTAATATTAAGAGTTTTTGGAAATATGTTAATTCTAAAAAACAAAATAATTCTAATCTACCAAACACTATGCACTTTCGCAATGAATCCAGCGACAACATCAACGGCATTGTTAATTTATTTGCAATATCATTCATGAATGTATATTCAGCTACAGATAATAGCATTCCTGGCTCTGAACTCATTGATAGTCTTAACATTTCATCAGTTTGCATCAACCTTGATCAAGTCATAAAGAAAATTAAATTGTTAGATGTATACAAATCTCCCGGCCCTGACAACATTCCACCTATACTATTAAAACTATGTGTATCCTCAATATCCTATCCACTAGTAGAATTATTTAATCAATCTCTGGAATTGGGCACTTTCCCCGAAGCCTGGAAATTAAGTTATATAAATATTTGCTTTTTTATATATCACTCTTATTACCCTTTTTAAATACTGGAATAAGTTCCAGTATTTAAAAAGGGTAATAAGAGTGATGTCTCCAATTATCGTCCTATATGTATTTTATCCACCATACCTAAACTGTTTGAAAGTGTTGTTCTAGAAAATATTTCGAACGATATAAATAAAATAATTGTTCCTAATCAACATGGTTTTACACCTGGCAAATCTACTTTAACGAATCTTTTATTATATCAAAGTTACATTACTAATGCTTTATCGCAGAAACTACAAGTTGACTCTATATACACTGATTTCAGTAAAGCGTTTGATAAGGTGGATCATAACATATTGTTATTCAAACTTAATAAAATAGGTATAAGGGGAAAATTTTTAAATTGGATAAAATCATATATTTGTAATAGAGAACTATTTGTAAAAATAAATTCTTTCTCTTGCTTTAAGTTTAGAGCAACCAGCGGTGTCCCACAAGGTTCTCATCTAGGACCTATCTTGTTTTTATTATTTATTAATGACATTATTACTGTTTTTCATGATGTGAACATTTTAATTTTTGCTGATGACATGAAAGTGTTTAAAGTGATACGAAATATTCAAGATTGCCAAGAGATCCAACTTAATTTGGCCAATCTGAATTACTGGTGCAGCACTAATAAACTCCTTCTAAATATTGACAAATGCCAAATTATACGCTTTCATACAATTAAAAATCCTATCATTTTTAACTACTCGATTAATGCCACTCCCTTGAAAACCGTTACTGAAATTAATGATCTTGGCATTTTATTTGACGAGGAATTATCATTCGTAAACCATATCAATAATATAGCAAACAAGGCTATGAAAACACTTGGCTTTGTTCTGCGCTCTTGTAATTCCTTCACAAATATTCAAACGGTCAAACTCCTTTATTGTTCTCTTGTTAGAAGTCAAATCGAATACAACTCATCTATCTGGTGTCCCTATTACAATGCTCATGTTTATACAATAGAAAGAATTCAACATAAATTTTTACGCTACATAAATTTCCGTCTCCATATCCCAATAGAAAATCTTAACTATACAAACTTATTATATTTTACCGGTTTATTGCCACTATCGGACAGGAGAGTTTTATCCGATTTGATTTTATTATATAAAATTGTAAACTCGCATTACCACAGCCCTGAAATTTTGTCCTTAATAATGTTCCATGTACCCAGTCGAACTACTCGAGTGCCGACGCCTTTTTACTGTGACAATACTAGAACAAATGCTCACTACAACTCGCTAGTACCTAGAATACACAGGTTAGGTAACAATTATACAAACATAGCGGACGTGTTTGGTTCTGGCCTGTCACAGTATAGGGGCGCGATACTGAGAGCGCTTCATTCCGCCATAATGTAAATTATATACACTTTCTTTTTTTTGTTTTTCTCTCTGTTTATATTATTTTTGCAAATAACTGTTATATACCTACATATGTAAAAGCCTATTTAGGCGTAAATGAATGAATGAATAAATAAATGAATAAATATTAAAAAAAATGTGAATCTACTACATGAATCTCAATAACAATGTTATAAAAGAATTTTTAATGTCTTTTAATTAAGGATAAATGTATGTTTCTTTATTGGGAGGATTTAATTATATCTAAATCTATCAATCAATATGCAAAAGTACACATTTAAAAAAAACCTAAATATTATTATCTGAGCACCAAATCGGAAGCAAAAGATCTTGGTGTAACTCTTGATTGCAAACTTTTGCTAGATAAGCATATTGATACTATGGTCGCCATATCTTCTCGAATGCTAGGCTTCGTTCTTCGCGCATGTAAACAGTTCCAAGGAATAAATACTATGAAGATTCTTAACTTTTCCTTTGTTAGGAGTATCCTTGAGTACGCACCTCAGGTCTGGAACCCCAGATATCAAGTTCATATAAACAGAATCGAAAGTGTTTAGATAGTTTAGATAGATAGATAGATAGGATAGAACAGATTCATAAAATATCTCGACTTTCGTTCCCAGCGTACTCAAATTAGTCATGTAGATTCCACGACTTTCTTTAACATAACACCCCTGGTCAATCACATAAATACTGCTGATGTTATATTTCTTCATAAACTACATAGCTACCTCTAAGATTGACTGCCTTGCTGCAGCGCATCTCCCTGAGAGTACCCGGAAGATCCACTCGTCAATTACATACCGTCGTACATTACCGTCGAGACCTTGAGCCTTTCACACTGTAATACCAACTCCCGGAAAAATTCTTTTATATATCGCTCATCTAATTTGTTCAACAATTCAGCGACTTGGATCTCTTCAATTCATCAATCTATGAATTTAAAACTCTTGGATATTCACCTCATCGCAAACCTTTTTTTTCTCGTTTTTAAACCATCTTCTTTCTGTTGTCCAGACTTCGTTTATGTAATTTTTATCTTGTATCTTTTTTTAATTCATCTTTTTTCTTTTTTCCAGACCTCGTAAATGTATATACAGATGTATGGGTCAGATATCTTTAAGCTAAATATCTTTTTCTTCTTATCTCTTCCCCTTTTTACTAAGTATTACCTTTCCTACCCATCCCTGCTTCCCCTTTTACTTTTAATTCTTTCATAGTTTGTTCGTAACTTAAAACATTCACTTTTTGTTTTTTTGAATAACTTAGTTATTCTTGCTATATGTTAATACATCATGTGTAATTTGATTTTTAT
>JADDOH010020666.1:0-11227 GCA_016648135.1 Agrypnia vestita | reverse complement strand
GTCTCTATTCTATGACAAGAGCATGCCACTAATAAGCATGTGTGTTTGATTGTTAGCTTTGGACATGCTTATTTATGAGCATGCCACTAATAAGCATGCCAGTAATGAGCAAATGTGTACAGTTGTTAGGGCATGCTTGTTAATGGCATGCTCATTAGCATGCCAGTAAAGAAGCATGTGTATCTGTACCTTAACTTTAGATGTATTTAATAATAAAGTGGACGCGAATTGTTCGACCGTCACACATACCGTGGATAAACATGGATCGAGACGCTATTCGGAGAATTGTAATTTTTAGATGACGAGGTACCCCAGGCTTGATTGTCGGGTTCCGGAGAGTTTTCGCGCATTGCCGAAATATTCGAGGAGGTCGGAAAATACAGGCGCGTCGGGAAATTTTTCGGCGCAAGCACAAATGAAAGCATTTTTACGGATCAGAACAAAGAGAATCTTTTACCATCGAAGTTCACAGTTATCGCGAGAGCCGTTTAATAATACATCCCATTATTTAATTCCTTCTCGCCGCGCGCCGCCATTGTAGGATGATGGATGCTGCCGTATTGTTGATGTTTCAATGAACAATCTCAGCTGTAGGGACAACAAAGGGCGCAGCCTCCCGCCCTCCCGCCGCTTTGTCTCGGTATCTCCGCCACCTCTGGGATAAACATTCCAACTTTCACACCGCGCTGTGGCACCATCTTTTCTATGCCCAAACACGGCCGGTTCTGCATAGCCAAAAATGAACCCTTTCTCAAAATGGAAGGACATTAATTACAATATTCTTCGTATTTTTTTAATATCTATATCGTCTCTTTAGAGGTAAAACGCTCTAATCGTTATATTGACCAAAATGTCTTATGAATACAAACATTGATATTTTTCCATGTCTATTCCAGGTAAAAATCAGTAAGTGAATATTGACTTATTTAGTGATAGAACTCATAACATTTTCAATAATTTAAATAACACACGTTGAATGTTCAAATTATCTCAAAACTACTTCAATGTTACTTAGTCTTACCTCTAAAGGGACGACGTGTTAAATTTTTTTAGGAACGCAATTACTGGATATTGTCCCCAGAGGGATCGTCATTAATTAAGATAAATTATAGATGTCTCACAGAAACGAAGCAATTTATATGAGACACAGGGACATATGTTCAATTTACAAAACTATGATAGAAGTGTGGGCGATATTGGGTGGAATCGATGAACATTACATTGTGTAAAGTGATCACTTAAGCTAGCTATATGATAGGTCGTACGCCCTATAAACACCCATAAATAGTTTCGTCTCTATGAGATATCTATAATTTATCTTATTTTATAATACTTTTAATGAAATCACTCTTTTCTTGAGGGATTGCAATTTTAGAACATAGTTTTTTACTTCTACAAAGAATCTTCTTCTATTTTTTCTCGTGTCCTTTTTTCTAGGGCCCCGATTTCTGGCAATCTTTTCCCGGATTATGAGGTGCAAGATCTCTTAGTCCTCTGGATGTCTAATCAAATGACCGAGGTATTAAAGTTTTCGGATTTTTATTGTTATAATTACTTAAAATAACGTCTTCATTCGTAACTCTGTCCATCCAGATTAATGTGAGTATTCTTCTGCAGAACGACATCTCGAATGCGTCATGTCGCCTTGTCAATTCTTCGGTATGCGTTCAAGCTTACATTTCATAAAATAATATTGAGAATACGTAGCAACTGAATGTGACATTCATATTCCTAATTGAAGGTTCAGGTCGTAACTGCAGAACATCTTTCCATACGGAGCTTGCTTTATGCGGCATTTGATTTAAACACAAGTATCCTCTCTCATTTAGATTGCAATCAAAGTATACAATACTTTGTATCTTCTCTAATTTCATTCTTGTAATATAAAGATTTTCACTGTGAATTGAATTATATTTGCTGAAGTGCACGTATGTTGTTTTAATTTTATTTAGTTAAACCCCAAAATTCTTATAATAATAACATAAAACGTATTCTTCCGGTAAGTAAAATTTTCACCAATTGTAAATATAAAGCGCGAAAAAAGTTATGTTTATTTCTACAAACAAACTTACTTAAAAAACAATCGAAACATTCGTGAACTCTCATAAACAGAATGTTACAGCTGACAAGAATTCAATATGGGGTCGTTATGGAGACGTTCCTTTTCAAAAGACGTGCATTTTCAAAAAGTCCAAGTACCCACCCACTTTTACTATCGATTTTCGGCCTATAACGGTTCCGTCTTCAAAATTTTCGAAATTATACAACTTTGACAGGCGCACTGAATGTCGAATGAATGAACGTGTTTTTTGTTTGGAAAACGATATGTATACAAAAAAATACATACAAAATAATTTCTCGAATGTGACTTTTAATCGTTTTTAGCATGGTGACAAACAAAAACTTTCTTAAAAACGATCGAACATTCGTTAGCTCTCATGAAAAAAGAATCTGACAGATGACGAGAATTCAATATACCGTTGTTAGTTCTGGTATCGCATTTTCGCTTCATTTTCCGCTACATGCTGCACGCGTAACTTGTATGTATGTATCTTAATAATTTAGTTCCACACATAATGTTGTGTGGGCTAATACACGATTTCACTTGAACATGTCGCATTCCATCTAATCAGTTAAAAGTTTTTATAATATAATTTTTGCACTTCAGTTTAAACCTTCTTAAATTCTCCATGTTTTGAATTTCTTTTGGCAGGCTATCGTAGATTTTTATACCTTTATACTTCATACAATTTTGTGTGGCGTTTTTCTATTTCTTTGGTAGTCTTATGTTGTCGCTTCCTCTTGTATTGTAGGAATGAAAATCCTTATTCAGCTTCATCCCGTCATCAAAGTGTTTGGGTACTAATCCATGTTTAATTTTAAATATTTGGACCATTACATTATATATTATTCTTTGATTTACAGTTACAACAAAAACTTCTGTTAAAATAAAACAATTACCCCGACTGCGCCAAAGCAGTACAACTTCAATAAGATAATATTTAAACAACATTGTCCGGCGTCTGCAATAATCTCACCTATCACTGTTGCGAATGTTGAGTTTTGCGTGTAATTTTGAAGACAGTGGCCGCGTAGGTGCCGGTCGGCATTACCTTGCGATGGTTTACAATTGATTCGCCGCGCGTGAAGATCGATTAGACTTTAGTTCGTCGGAGATTTACGGAGAACAATGTTCCCGCCTCTGGCCCGCCGCTCCGCTAGCCGCTCGCAGCGCCGCCGCGGAACAGTAATGACCTCGGCCCGCGTAATGGCCACATAAAAGGGCAAGTGAAACAAAATGCTTTCCGCGCCGCTCCGGCCCGAAGAAAGGGAAATGACGTTAGACGTACACGGCTTAATGTGCGTCCATTGTGCCATTGTAAAAAAATTACAAATTTAGTCACATCATCACCGTGTTTCGCGTGTGCATCATGCTGCAAAATTATATTCGCAATATTCATAGTTGTGTAAATATAAGTTTTCTGATATAATCCATTTATTACGATCGAGATTTGTTGAAATACATCGAAAATAACTTTTAAAATTTCCAAGACAAACAATATAAATTGAACTTAAGAGGTGATATTATAATGATATCACAAATATAAATTTTGATTAAAAAATTTAACAAATTGACGATCCCTACGTGTATACTGTTGTAAATTATGCAACAATACTTTCCAATAATGTTTAATGTTAAATCGAAGCGTGGCACATAAATAACATAAATAAAACTTTAAAATTCTTGACGTGTGGTAAGTAATCATTGTTGGTGGAAACGGTGAACATAACATTGTATAAAGTGATCACCAGCCATATGATGGGGCGTTAGCTCAATAAACGAACAAATACTTTCGTATCTTCTTTCCCATATAAAATAGCTTCGTCTCTGTGAGGCAGCTATGATATATTTAGACTGCTTGATAGTTCAGATTTACAAAATGGATCACGTATTTTTAGAAGTAATATTACGATACATATTTAAAATATACACTAAATACTTGTGCTATAAAAATAAGACTAACTTGCCGGTCTGGAGTGAGGTTCGAACCCGCGATCTTTGGATCACGAGACGAAAATCCTAACCACCAACCACAAGACCTACAAGCTATTCTTTAAACTTCAAACTTTTTAACATTAATCTTTAAACGAGTATTAACATTAAACTAGTTTCAGCTTTAAACTTTAAGCATTAAACTTAATATACCACGAGATTAACTCACTTACGATTGCCTATTATGTTTAATGAATTTATTAAAATTGCGCGAAAATAGAATCATTTTTGGTTTAGTATGTCTCTATAAACAATAAAGTTGACAGCCTTGACTTACAGAAGCAAATGAACTTCCATTTTTGATTCAGATGCACTAGAAATGCGTTACCCTACAATCGTAACAATACTGTGATGGTGGCTAATTTATTTTCTTCATTAAACTGAACCCATGACTTGGCCAACAAGCACTCGAAATCGCCGATGTGTGAAACACAACGTTAACGAAACATTAAAAAGAACCTAAGAAACATCTTTCTTACAAGTAGATCACCAGATTCAATTGGAAGCTATAGTGGAAAAATTTATTGCGATGAATTATGTTCAATATATGTATACATTATGAATGGAACTTGGTTATTTTTGAAATGTAACATTTATACCTACAGATTAATGTATTATAAAAAATTATTATTAATATAACAATTTATGTAAGAAATGAAATATTATAAATGCATGTAAAATGAACTTTCGTAAAGTATAATAAAATAAACTTAAAACATATTAAATGACTAATAATGGTAACATAAATAAAATAAATAAAGGTATTCATTTAACTTGAGGTGCACTATAAGGGTACAACAATGATATCTAGAATTTGTAAATGAGTTAAGCATTTCCAGGTTTATTAAAAAAAGAAGAAGGTTGTTGGGAAATGTGGCGAGAGTGACCGAATAGCAATCACCAAAGTCATTGTTAAGCAAAAGAGCAAAGAAGCTTGAGTAGACCAAAACTAAGATGGAGCGACTATGATTCAATAACACATCTGTCCTCGAAATCCATGACTGGAGAGAAAAGGCTCATCAAAGGGTCAGTGGTGAAATATTAGTAATGATGACGATGATTCATTATACGAGTAGAAAACTAATCCATAAAAACCAAGTTTTTACAATACTCCCTTTCGCTTTGAATCAGGTTTCGTGTCTATACACGCGTCAGGCTGATTACTCATATAGAATGATTCCAATTTGAAAAAACTATTTAAATTTCTAAAAATCCAATATTATTAATTTTTTTAAAAATAAAATTTATTAGATCATTTTTCGTCGCCAAGAGTCTGCCTGCAAAGTTTCAGCTCGATTTGATCACGGGAAAATGGTTAAAAATCGATCCAAAGTTTTTTCGTCAGACAAGCAAGCAAGCAGACGCTACGAGTTAAAAGAAAGGGAGTAAAAAGAAAAAGAGTAAATGATCGACGAACGATGGACTAGTGGCTGTCCATAAATTTGTAAGTGAAGAACTAACCCACTCACGGATTCCCAAAATGTACAAATCTTGTACTCAACATTGTGGAAGAGATATTAATGAGTGTACAGTAGCCGGCAAACATTTTGAAAATTTTCGGCGTAGTGGGGGGAAGTTTGCGCATGTACCATTCCACCAAAGAGACCCAAATTTTGTCTTCTGCGCATTCCCCCATTACGCCAAAATTTTTCAAGAAGTTTGCCGGTAACCGTACTCTATCTTGTAAAAACATTTCTGTCGTGTGCAATCGTACCTTGGTTGTGAATAATTTGTAAATGTGGAACACTTGCAGGCAGTGGTGTAGTCCTAAATAAAAAAAGTACCTTGGTTGCGAATAATTTGCTTATGTGGAACACTTGCAGGCAGTGGTGTAGTCCTAAATAAAAAAGTACCATGGTTGCGAATAATTTGCTTATGTGGAACACTTGCAGGCAGTGGTGTAGTCCTAAATAAAAAAGTACTTTGGTTGCGATTAATTTGCTAATGTGGAACACTTGCAGGCAGTGGTGTAGTCCTAAATAAAAAAGTACCAGAGGTATTTAATATTAATACTCTTTTTTTTAATCGTATAAAAAAAATTAACCAATTTTTCCATATGCAATAAATATCAATGGATAATTATATCTATTGATATTCAATGTTTTAATTCTGTGTAATGAAAAATTGTTGTATTGTTACGTTATTGTATTAAATAAACCAAATCTTAACGTTTCCTCTGAATGACTTTCACGTTATTGAAAATGCTCCGGTTATATATTTTTTCTCATTTTAGAAATATTATTCGTCCTCTGCATTATATTTGAGGTACAAAATACAATGTGGAATATTAAAACAAAAAATAATTGCATAATAAATGTGCTTGAAAAGTAAGTTCTATCTCAAATATATATCGTTAAAATATATATTTTTTTAAATAAATAGAGATGCGAACACGGAATGTGTCACATCAATACTCTTACTATTTTGAAACTAAAAATAAAATAGGGATAACTTTCTGGTCGGGAGTGAGGTTCGAACCCGCGATCTTTGGAAAACGAGGCGAGAGTCCTAACCGCAAGACCAACAAGCTACTCTATTATTTTGTTTTGAATACTTAAAATATTTGTTAAAAAATATTTTATATTCCTTGTCAAAAAAACTTCCGTGAACACATGAGCGATAGGTATTAAACATGCGAATTGTACCACTACATATTCTGTATCAAAATATTCCTACGATTTATTAACGTAATTTTTCCACCAAGTTATGTACATTTCTTTTTATTAGAAGTGCATGCTGCAGGTGCAGCTTAATTGTGAGTTGAAATAATAATTTATTTTGCTAGAATGTTTGTATTATTGCTTGACCACTATAACTTGGCGTGCGGCGACTTTGGAACTAAAACCCGCCCCGCCCGCACCCGGCGGTAATCCCTCGCCCTGTCATTCAGTACAATTTTGTTTTTGCTCGGGAGCTGTGACATCTTGGTTACCAATGTACACTGAATTATTGTGTCCAAAACATATTAAACAGTCCGGGATGGTGCAAGAACAATTGCCAATGAAGTATTAAAGTTTTGCGAAACTGAAAAAGCAAATAATGGACCGATATTACCGTCTGACAGTTTGACAGATAGAACGGCCGCCATTATGGCTTGGTTTCTTTAGTGCTGCCCGACCAAATTTCTCTTAAAGGCTACGACACCGGTCACCGGACATTCTGTACATTATGTATTGTGTAATAAATTTACACCCTGGCAACTTCTGTTACACGACAGGGACGCCCTCCCTCGCACGCTAATTTATAGTGGTCGCATTCTATCAACGTCTCTGCATGTGTCACTTATATAAAAATAAAATAAAATGAAAGCAAATTTTTATTTATTTTGTTCTAACGTTCCATACAAAACGAGAACCAAATTGCGATCTGCTTCTCTACCCACGTCTACCCTCGCCTCTGGTGTATATTATTTTGGTTTTAAGGGTTGATAAATGTCAAATTAGGTAATATTTTGTAGTCTTTCAAGAGTTCTTATCTTGAAAATGGCGGGAATTATTCAGCGACGGTCGATGTAGATACGTTTAAGAGAGATAACATTTCATGCGGAGAAACTCGCGGTCCAAAACAGAGGTGTTTTTATATTATTTATTTAAATGTCTAGGGTTGAATATTATAAATATGTTTATTGTATTATATACAGGGTTATTTGTAAAACATTAATAACCTCGCAGGGCTATATTCCTGCCTTGATTATGTTCAGTATGTTCGTGCTATTATGACCTAATACCAATAGTTAAGGAGATATGCGACATCAAAGTTTGCATTTTTTTTTCAATATTTCTGACTTATTTTTTGTAAAACTTTGGATTATCATTACAGTAATTTATATCGAATATGAATGAAAATTCATTCCCTTCAATACAAGTCAATAGTTATGGAGGCATGAGACATCAAATTTTGCATTTTTTTTCAATATTTCTGACCTTTATAAGGAGATATCCTGACGCGTATCTCCTTAACTATTGATATTAGGTCATAATAGCTTGAACATTTTCGACTCATAATCAAGGCAGGAATATAGCCCTGCGAGGTTATTAATGTTTTACAAATAACCCTGTATATAATTATAAATAAAAAATATTTTATAAGACGATGTTGCTATTTTTTTAAATTTAACAGAGTAAATATAGCCCAAACATGTATAATAAAATTTGACAAATATAAAATAGAGTAGCCACTAGAATATGTCGAAACTAGTACGATTGTGTGGTCCCTGAATAACCTTGCAGGCCCTATATTACCCGAACGCCAATCCGCAACATGATAAATAAAATATTATTGAATGCCACATTCATACGTTCTTCCAAAATATGAAAACATGAACGTATGGAGATATAATGACTAATCTATATGTATATCTCATAATTATTGTATTAATAGATATGCTACATAAACTTTTTTTTAATTTTATCGATGGCATGAGCTTCCAGACACTTCTGATTATGGCAAACTACTTACTGCTTGAACAACATTGGCCTAAGTGTGTTGTGAAATTGATGCGTATGCCATTTTAAATCTTTTTAAAAGGGCTGGCTAGTGTAGTTGGTAAAACACAATATCCCTTAGGGTCCTCCACAGATAAAAATCCAACGGAATTACACGAGGAGAGTATGGAGAAAACTCAAGTTCGAGGCGTGAAGGATCTAACATAAATGAAACATAAGTAAAATCGCTCAATTATTCCTTATTTTGGACCTATATTGCGAGTTTGTGTGTGTTTGAAAAGTATATCGGACAAGTATCTCGCATCGCAGCGGCGGCTGGGCTAGGTTTGCGGAGCTCAATAACACATCTCCGCCAGAGGACCTGCAAGTTTAATGGCCGCGAGGAGGGAGCTGATGAGGGAAAACAGCCCGTGCCAGAATTACGGGAATAAAGACGCCAGCCACTGTTCGCGGTGGGCCATAATTGAATTTTAAATGAACGTGAGAAAGAATTATGACGTGTGGAGATAGAAATTCATTTATGAGGAGACTCACACGAATGCATGAACCATGTTTGTGGCGGAGCTGGTTGTTTCTGAAACGAAGAGTCTGATTAACGTCAGTAATGAAAATAAGCAAACAGAAATAACACGAAACTTAAAATTTATCAATTGAATCTTCATGATCAATTCATAGTTAAACACCAATCAACACTTATTTAACATCCAACGTCGTAAAACGTTTAGAAGAAGCTTAAAATAATCGACTTCCTCGGAGAGATCAAAGCGACATCGGCTTGTGGCCAGCCTGCTAAGCTCATGCATGTCTGTCTTGGCATTTTTGGGCCATTTCCGACTTAGCGTATACGCATGATGGCATAGTGCGTATTAAGGGACCATCTACTCACGTTACACCTTAAAATCTCAAACTTCAAACCGTAAATATATAACAAATAATAATTACGTTAAATAATAGTGTTACAAATTTTATTGTTCCAATTTTCAGGTGAACATTTGGACGGATTTTCCAGTTTTCCATTTTTTATAAAATAATGCGAGCTTGAAAAGTATTTAAAATATTTATACAGCCGATGCTTATTGGACGTAGTTATACAGAAAAGCATCCAACCCACAAAATTATAAAAATGAGTTATGTACGGGTTTGAACAGCTCAATACAATATCTTGTAGTGTAGACGCATTACTCAACTGTTTAATTCTACTGTTACAACACGGTAATAATTTTGTAGAAAATATCTAAGGGGGTTGAACGTTTTCTACGCCTTGCTGGTGTCCTAGAATGAACCTAGAACCACCGACAGCCAGATCCCTAGGCAAGGATCCTAACCACTACATCAACAAGCTTGCTTCTTACATAACCACTACAACAAGTTTTGTGCAAGAATTGTATGAAGTTTTGCAATTCTTCGTGACACGGAAAATGCGAACTATCGGAAATATGTGGGGTATAAAGCGAAGGCAGCAATATCCAAAAAATTAAAAAAATGTTTTGAATGCATTCACTGAGGAATATTAATTTAAAATGTACCGAATTCTAGATTTAATGTAACTATCTCTTCCAAAATCATGTTACCTATTATGGCACTCTTTCCAAAATCATAAATTAGTAATCCTTGATGACTGCATTGATTTTTTTTTGGATATTGCTACCTTTGCTTTTGCACTCCACATATACTTTAATTGAAAACATGTCTGAAAATTAAAAAAGTTATCTAAAAAACAAACCTTCCAGTGTTTATTTTAGCGTTGTAACAGCCGATGTTGCAAGTCGTGGTAAGATTAGTGCGGAGTTAATAATTTATAAATGATGAATCTATAAATAACCCTTCATTAAAACTTTTAATACAGCCAGCTGTCGATCCGATCGGCAACCTCCGCCCGGGGTTGAAAGAGCCGACGTTCCCGGCGCCACGACCGCCCTCGGACGCCGGGAGCAGCGCAAACTACCGAAACCAATTAGAAGGGAAGCGGGGCGAGTCGGGAGTTCGATTCGCTATAAAAGTAGCCGACCACCCTGGGCGGGCTCTGTCCCGCGGCGTGCGTGATCAGCTCGGCGGCACTCTATGAATGGCCAAATGCATTAAGGTACAGATACACATGCTTCTTTACTGGCATGCTAATGAGCATGCCACTAATAAGCATGCCCTAACAACTGTACACACTTGCTCATTACTGGCATGCTTATTAGTGGCATGCTCATAAATAAGCAAGCCCAAAGCTAACAATCAAACACACATGCTTATTAGTGGCATGCTCTTGTCATAGAATAGAGACGCTCTTGTTCAAAATGGAAACTTTGCAAACTGAAATAGAAAATTCAAGTGAACCAATAAATCAAAAAAGTTCCCGAGTTTCCATCCGCACATTTTTGATTTTAGTTTATATAATTTTTATTGTAAGATTTGAATCATTCATGCCTATTAATAAATTTTCGTAAACATTATTTCTCACTATATTATTTTTACACAACGGTGACCGAGTATTCCGCAGACATTCGTGATTCCTATAATAAGTCACGAAAAGTAATGTTTGAGAAGATCGCATCGATAATACTAGCCGCGAAGCCCGCGAATGACATAAGCATGCTCATAAATAAGCAAGTCTGTTCACACATGCTCCAAAGATACCCTTTCTCTATGGTGAATGACAGTGGCATGCTTATAAATCAACCGGCGGTTGATTTTTGAGCATGCCACTAGGTGGCATGCTCATTTCTAGCAATTTGCGTAC
>JADDOH010020661.1:0-11931 GCA_016648135.1 Agrypnia vestita | reverse complement strand
GCGGAATATTTTCCAAATTTGAATTACTCCGTCGGTATAATAGGTACATCACTACGAATTTCGAAAATTTACAAAACAATTGGTTCACAGATGACAGCAAAATTGGGTTTTTTGGGAAAAAATCAAATAATAATTTATTTCTTTTAGATTTCTGCTTAGTTTTGAAGAATTCTACATTACTCAAATCTGATTCTGACTAAATCATTTGACGCTGGAAATTCATAAGGTACGATATTGATGATAATTGAATCTATCAAAATCTTGACATCTCAAAACATATGACATTTTAGAAATATATTAAATTACTGTAAGTTTAGTGTTATGTTATATGTTTTAATTCGTCTTTAATTATTGTTATATTTTACAAAGAAAGGGAGTATAGTAAAAACTTGATTTTATGGGTTACTTTTTTTAGGAAGGATTGTAACTAGTGACGAGAAATGGGTCTTGTGCAACAACAACAAGCGCACTAAACAATGGCTTTCTCTAAACCATCCCTCACTTTTAAAAAGGTGTTATTGTGCGTTTGCTGGGACTGTGGTGGCATAATTCATTTTGAACCATTGAAACCGGGAGTAACAGTTACAGCTGTATTGTATGGATAGATTGCACAACCGATTGTCGGTAAAACGACCAGATCTGGTCAACAGAAAAGGGGTAATATTGCAACGTGATAATGCCCGGCCGCACGCAGATATATTAACCCAAGAAAAAACAAGGCAGCTAAACTGGCAGGTTCTACCACACCCCCCATATTCCCCAGACATAGCACCATCCGATTTTTATTTATTCCGGTCCATGGAACACTACCTGAAGAATAAAAATTTTAAAAATGTCGATGATGTTCGAACTCACCCGCTTAGAAGCATATTTTTCCTCAAAGGATACTGAATTTTATGAAAAGGGAATTAAAAGTCTACCAACAAGACGGCAAAAGGTCCTAGATAACGATGGAGATTATACAGGGTGTACCAGAGCTAGCAGCAGAACTTGTCAGGTAGATTTCTGACTATGTTATGAGTCTAAAATGTTCAAACAACCATGGCCTAATATCAATAGTTATTCACTTTTATTCAATATAAGTCGAATAAAATGATAAAAAACTTGCAAAAAATGAAAAAAGTTATTTTTTTACAAGGTTTTTATCATTTTATTTACGTTGTATTGAAGCATATGAATTTTTCATAATCTATATAAGTTACTGTACCTAATGATAGTTCAACTTATTGCAAAAAATAAGCCAGAAATATTTTAAAAAAAAAGGCAAACATTAATATTGCATATTAGGCCATGGTTGCTTGAACATTTTAGACTCTTAACATAGTCAGGAATCTACCGGCCAAATTTCTGCTGCTAGCTCTGGTACACCCCGTATAATCGATTAAAAATAAAATTAAATGTAGTTAAATTCTTTTTTTGTTGCCACTTAAATAATTGATTACTTATGAGTACACCCAACGATATAATAAACTGTAGATACGTTACAAGCGTGAAATCTTGGCAACTCAAAAGTAAGGTAATTGCCTTACTTGCATTCGTTATCGAACGGACCTTCGTTGTGATCAGGCGCGACGCTACGCGGAAAAAGGAACAGAGTATCGTACACTATTGTAAGAATGAGTATGTTATTTCAGTCACCGTGACTTCAAATTACCTGATTTTTACGTGATTACTTGATTAAGTGATTTGTTGTCTCTTTCAATGCGATATTTGCTACATATGAAAGCCGGATAGTGTGGGAATAACGTGTCTGTATTATAATACGTCAATAAATAATGAAAGTAAACAAAGTTATCATGTTTTAATATATTTTTTAAAATGGCCTTTCACATAGTTGCGCAAATTAATAAACTCTCTATTTAGCAAATAGTGTATGCGTGCCATTCATTACTCCTACACAAAGACGATGTTGAAATGGACGTTGGAATCTGCTCGTTAGAAACTCAGCTGTCCAAATGGAAATCGGCGAGACGCGCACGCTAATTAATGGTTCCATTGACAATGAATTAAACGCAGACATTGAATTTTGAGACACTGCAACGGTCCGTCATTGAATTGGATCGCGTCATTGCCATACTCAATTTAAATCGTTTAAAGTTCAATGAATGGAAATTATGTCAGAATATTTTCAGTTTGTTCAAATCTTTCAGAACAGTACTGGATTACATGTCACAGATACATTATTAATCAATTAATGTATATTACAGATGTCTCACAGAGACGAAACTGTAGTTTTTTATGGGAAAGTAGGTATAGAAGTTTTTTTGGGTGTACATAGGACTTATGACCTATCGTATGGTTGGCTTAAGTGATCACTTGCTACGAAGATACGCTCAGTGTGGCGCCGTCCTTAATTGAAAATAAGTATGTTCCATTTGTTGTATGGCCTGCGCGCCTTGAAGACAGAGAAGAGTTTTTGTGTGGACGCCTCCCCGTCCCGCTCGTTTTCCCACGAGTGTCAGCGGGGCGGTGAGCACGGCCAGTTTAGCATTAAAGAATGCCGAACATGGGTGGCGAAAGTGTAGGGCCGATATTGCTCATGGAACGGCCCTGGGTGTGCGGTGGGTCCCTCTACTCTGTTAACTGTAACATTCCTGCTGGCTTACGCGATACACAACGCTTGGACCGCTCGCGATACCACCGATATCCGATTGACCACCTAAACAATGCTTCAAATCACACACCAACTCGAGCGTCTTACTGTCGTGTCTAGGTAGATAGAAATAGCGTCGGCATACATTCGAGGAATGTAACCTATTTATACCCGGTCCGACGCGTTGCTACAAATAAATCCTAGAAATATATTAATTTAACGGATCTCAATAGTAATAACGTTAATTCGATTCCGTGGTCCATTTCATGAAATAAGACTGAATTGAAAAGCGCCATCATGAATGAACAAGAACCGTACTCGGTACGTAATA
The DNA here is from genome assembly GCA_016648135.1 of Agrypnia vestita. NCBI lineage: Eukaryota > Metazoa > Arthropoda > Insecta > Trichoptera > Phryganeidae > Agrypnia > Agrypnia vestita. The sequence goes on along the minus strand of JADDOH010020661.1, from coordinate 9,007 downwards.
GGAGAATACAATTACTACCTGGTTACAAATAACGGTACATATGCTCATGTGTGTACGCACATTGCTAGTAATGAGCATGCTCATTTGATTTGCGAGTGGAAGGGGTATCTTTATTGTCATTCGCGGCTAGTATCGATTATCTATGCGATCTTCTCAGTTTGCGACAGATGAAACAAATATGGTGCGTTAGGGAGATGACAAAGCATTACTATTCTTGATTTATTATAGGAATCGCGAATTTCACCGCCAAATAAAAATAATATAGCAAGAAATAATGCTTATAAAACTTTATTAAAAGACATGAATGATTCAAATCTTACATTAATAATTAAAAAACTAAAATCAAAAATGTGCTGATGGAAACTCGGGAACCGTTTTTATTCATTGGTTCACTTGAATTTCCTATTTCAGTTTGCAAAGTTTCCATTTTGAACAAGAGCCTCTCTGTTCTATGACAAGAGCATGCCAGTAATAAGCATGTGTGTTTTGATTGTTAGTTTTGGACATGCTCATTCATGAGCATGCTTAGACTAAGCATACTAATAACGAGCAAGTGTGTACAGTTGTTAGAGCATGTTAGTTTTGAGCATGCTCAAAAATAAGCATGTGTTTCAGTACCTTAACGCTTGCATTTCCTATTTACTTGTAAGTAAAACCGCATTCCAACGTGAATATCTATACCAATATTATAAAGAGGAAAGATTTGATTATTTGTTTGCATTGAATAGGCTCCGAAACTACTGGAACGATTTGAAAAATTCTTTCACATTTAGAATCCTACATTATCCCTGATGAACATGGGCTATAGAATATTTTGAAAAATGTTAGGGATCCGTATGAAAACTTCGATAATGTAATTTTTTATCGATTCCTAAATTTGAAAAATATTAGAGATCGATAAAAAAGTGTGAAAAAAATACCAAAAAAAAAACTTATATCGCGTACGCTGCGGAAATTATTGACAATAGAGCAAAGTGATGTACAACAGTTTTATTTTAGGGGACATTAATATCTACAAAAAAGTCTGCGATACCATATTTCTAAGTATTACAGCAATGTTACAATAACTTATGTCAACATTAAATGGAAACATTGTTTTTTAGAGAACAGGGGAACCTTTGTTTTCCCTCACAAACTTATTTTTTACTTAATCCTTAACCCGTGCAACGCCGGGTACGACCGGCTAGTTATTAATATATTCGCGCATACTACGTGCGGGCAACGCTCAAATTTCTAAGTAAAATTTGGCTTTACTCGCCATGTTTCATTCAAATAACACATTCCGCTTATCTCATAAACAATGTATGTGTACACACTTCGCACGCGCAATGTGTATACACGTTACGACAGCCTAGAAAAGCGGCCGCAATTTCAGAACGAAGAAGATCTGGGAGAGCACTTGGGGATAATCGCAAAAAAGTGTCCTTAAATGGAAGAATAAGATATATAACCAAACATAAAAGTTTATTAATATACAATACTATGATTCTCCCGCACACAAATTATTGTTCCAGTATATTACTTATAAGCAATGAAAGAATGCTAAAGAAACTTCAAATCGTACAAGATACAGCGATGCGCATTTATGCGAATATTGAAGTGTAATAGGAGAACCAAAATAACAAAAATGTGGAATGCCCTGGGATTAGAAACAGTAAACCTAAGAATAAAGTATAATGCATTGGTGCAAATATTTAAAATTAAACACGGATTAGTACCCAAATACTTTGATGACAGGATGAAGCTGAATAGGGAATTTCATTCTTACAATGGAAGAAGAAGCGACATCATAAGACTTCCGAAGAAAAACCTCAAAATTTTATGATGTACAAAGGCTTAAAAATCTTCGATAGCCTGCCAAAGGAAATTCAAAACACGGTGAATATAAGGAATACGTGTCACATCAATATTCTTACTATTTTCAAACTAAGCTAAACGCTTGTGCTATGAAAATAGGACTAACTTTCTAGTCTGGAGTGAGGTTCGAACCCGCGACCTTTGGATCACGAGGCGAGTGTCCTAACCACAAGACCAACAAGCTACAGGAGTGCAATAATTTTATTGTAAAAACTTTAAAATGACTAGATGGAATGCAATATGTTTGAGTGAAATCATGTATTAGCCCACACAACAATATCTGTGGAACTAAATAATTAAGATAAATAAATATGCGTTATGAGCGCGCTCCGCCCCGACCTGCACCAACACTAGTCTCGGAGTCTTGGCGAGTCGGATGTGCAATAACCTCCTTGAAACGGAAATGAACTTGACACCTTAAAGAACTACGATACCTACTACAATAAAACCCCGTTAATTCGAATCGGTTGAATTCGAATCGAATCGAATAGTTGGAAATTCGCTATAATAGGCATGATGACAGATTTTGAAATAACATTCTATATTATAGGTACACGTCTACTATTACCGAAAATAACAATATTTCAGTAACAAACTAAGTTTTTACGCAAATACTTGCATTTTCATCTACATATTTTTAATTTCGCGCAAAAACGCCCGCAGCTGTCATTTCGTCTACGTGACGTCAAGCCTCGGTAAACATTGCATTGTGTCTATGGCAACGGTTCAAAGACACGGTGATGGGTACTGAGGCGTGACGTCATTCATTCTGACTGGTGTTTAAGTTAAAATGGCGGATTGCACAATTGTATGCTTTTATTTTATTGAAAATCTTATTAATCTCAACGTGTATATTAAAACTGGATCATTTTTTAGAATCCTTTCAAAATATTTTCTTCTCTAAAATCACTTATTCTTTAATACTGTCATCATGCCTATTCGAATTTTTTAAAACACACAAGTCCTATTTCCCGGTCCCTTGTGGAATAGAATGTATCTATACATATGTAGGATATTTTTATGTGGATAGTTTAAGTTTACGCTTATTTCTCACACTTGAACGCTTTTAAAATTCTTTTTCACATTTTTAAATTCATCTTTTGACGTGTGTTTGTGTTTTCCATTTTTTTCATTTGTTCATTCATTTAATGCATCTCAGGACTTTTATATACAATACTGGTAAGGTAATACAAAATCAAACAATAACGTAACCACAGCAGATGTTAGCAGCACTTTGCAAAGGGACAGCTACCTGGCATTGCACAAAACATCCCCCAAACCCCATCAACTATTGAGACCGAGATCATGAAAACCAGCGCACAAAAACAACCGAGAAGTTGGCAGCTATCGAGAAGATAATTGGAAGAGCTTTCCACAAAGAATTCCTTGACACCTAAACTCCATTTATTTAAGTTCTGATACACGAAGTCTAGTTATCCTTCAATACACATTTTAAAATATATTCGAATTAAGTAATATTGGTGACAAAAACTTCTAACTACTCGTATCTGTTTGCTTGACTAGGAACCTTTGCAGTGTTGTTAAAATGTCTAATTTTCTTTGCAATTAGTTATTACTGACTTATCTTATTATTTAGAGTACACTCGGGCCTCGTATAACACGGTTATATGGTTCCACAAAAACCTCGTGTAATACAAATCCGTGTTATACAAGGTTTGAAGTTCACACAAAATTAGGGTTTACGTTCCAAAAAAAAAATCGAAGGTAGTTTATATGAATATGAATTTTTTTTTAATAAAAAAATATAAATTTACATATCTTTATATAGGATCCTTTTCATTATTATTTTTTCTAACTTAATAGCCAATTCCGAGCCCTCATTTATAGTTTTTAATATGAAACATGTAGCTACCTCGCTGCAACTGTTTTCTGAGTCATTAATTGTGGTAGTTTCATTCAAAATTTCGATTAACTCTTCTTCGTTCAACGAACGATCCTCCAATATTTTTTGAATATCGTGGATATCCATGTCATTAAAACCTTCTCTTATACCACGACAAATATTAATTGTCCTTTGGTATTCATCTTCTATTGGTGGTAAAACATTTTCTCCGGAGACTACTTCTGGCCACAGCTTTTTCCAACAAGAATTTAAAGTCGATTGTTTTATTTCTTCAGTGGATGCAGAAACAATATCGACACAATTTCGAATAGAATTTTTTTTCCATGCTTGTGGAAGTGTTAAATTTTCACTCTGATCGATGTCTTCTACTATTTTTTCAAATGTTCGACGAGTGTAAAATGCTTCAAATGTTAAAATTATACCTTGGTCTAAAAGCTGGATTATAGATGTAGTGTTAGGCGGTAAAAATAATATTTCAACATCAGGATGTTTTAAATCTTGCGGATGTCCTGGTGCATTGTCCAATATTAATAAAATTATAAATCAAAATTCTCGTTTTTCATATAATCTCTTGCATCAGGTATAAAACAATTGTACAACCAATCTTTAAAAATAATAATTGTGGTCCAAGCCTTTTCATCATGACTCATGGCATGTTCTGTCATGGACGCAATTTACAAATCAAACATATTATATAATTCATTTATTTTTCTGAAACCGTGTTATAAAAAGCGTGTTGTACAAAAAATATGCCAATTTTTACATCCGTGTTATATAAAATAGTGTTATATAAAACCGTGTTATACGAGGCCCAAGTGTATTTGTAACTGCGCTGCGTGTTGATCTGAGTAAAAAAAAGGCGAAATTGAAAGATTTAATCGAATGACAGTTGAAAAATCTTAAATTCAAAGATAACTCTAAAAATGTTTGATTACGGTCATCTAAATGAAAACAATATTTCGATTTTTTTCACAAATATGTCAATATCGGGTACTTGAGTAATATGTCGCAATGTTTGCATTAATATAATAAATATTCCGATTATGAAATGATTTTTTGAGTTTTAAGATTTTTCGAGAATTTTGAAATAGCATCGCGATTTTTTTGTCTTTGGAAATTCTAATTAAAGAGGTTCTGCTGTATTCATCATCCAGCTGGCTGGGGAAAGCAGTCGGCTGTAGGAGATAGAGAAAAGTGGGCAATATTAGGAAAGGTCTCCATCCAGACGTAGATGGGAATCAGTGGATTTTAATTTTTACGTGACATTTTTTACAAGTCTTTCGGGAGTTAATTGTATAAACAACGATCGATACAATAAAGCCAGGTTTATGCAATATGAGAAAATAGGAACTAGTGTTGAAATACGCGCTTAATATGTCTCCGTTATTATGTACGCACTTACCTTTAAAATAATTTAGTACTTCGATAAGTTACTTGAGCGAGCCGCGATCGATGAGCGGAACTAGCTAACTGACCGCAGTGCGGTGGCGTGCTCTGTGCATTCTATGCTGACCGTCGCTCATCGGTCACAGCCACGGCTCATCAACGGCTCGTGAGCGGTCGTCAACAGTGAGCAGAGCTAGATGCTCGTCTGCTCTGATAAAAGGCCATCCGCACTATTCATAAAGCTGGACATCCACCGCGAATGCATTTTTCGGCGTTTTTTTTTTTTACGAAAATGTTGGTTTTTATTATTCATTTATATCAGAACGTATATTCTGGACTGCAATTGTTTTAGGGCAATAACTTAAATAAAACCTTCGTTCTTATAAAAAAATAATAAACTGAACATTATTTATAATACTTAAGAAAATATAAGCATTAATCGACAGGCCGCGGCCAAAAAAATGGTTTTTAGTGTTCTCGGGGAAACAGAGTTTTAATGAATATTTTATGTGTACGCATAATATGTTTGTGCGTAATGGGTTGTGCACGAGTTTTTTCTGGAAATATAACAAATAACCAGACAAAATTTGTGCACAACCCACTATTGAATATTTTTCCACTTAAGATTCCATCCCCTTCAGATGACATTCTATAATAATTAACACCTCCGACCCCCCCCCCCCCCCTTCACTGTATCACACTTGCATGGTTTATCTTTTTCAATTTTAGTACACAACCAATCCTGAAGAAGGGAACATTGTTCTCGAAACATGCAGATTGCATATCTAATAAAGTGGTGAAAACAAAGTGATTTGTATTTCATTTTATGTTGAAAATGTTAGGGTAACAATCTGTTGTTGCTATTAGAAGAATAAGGCGGCCTGTCTCACTGGTACGTCGTGTCCGACGCACTCACTGGCAAGACACGCGATCTTCAGGCGTTCTCACAATATCTCATTTTTGTTTCGTGTGTGGCTAATTTAACATTTAACGTTTGAGTAGTGAATGTAGGACACATCTCGGGGCCCGCATCGCACTCGACAGAAAGGTTGCCTCTCCCTGGACCGCCTCCTGCCGGCGCAGGTGGAGATAAATGTGCATAAATGGATTCGCTCCGGTCATCTCACGGCTACTCCCTTAGAGTATATACAATCCATAGAGGGATAACTAAACATTTTACCAAACCCGTACGCGTGGTAACATAAAGCTTACTCAGTTTTAACAATATAGTGACACATAAGACAAAAAGGGACAAAAAAGATCACCCGGTCGGGTACGTCTTTAATTGCTTTGTAAGGGTTCTCTTTGCCCGAGTTTGTGCCCGAGTTTCAAAACTCGGGCAGAGAACGGCAGAGCTGACAGATTTGTTATCCGTATTTTCGATAAATTATTGTGTGTTTACGTGCAAATATTACAAAAAATTGATATGCCTTCTTGTGCAATGAAGGGGTGTTCCAATAGGACTGGAAACGGGAAGAAACATATCAGTTATCACAGGTATTTTATCCAAAATATGAAAATTTTACATATATACGTTTTATTTCATAATTTTAACAACAAATCAAGTGCAAACATTTACTTTTGTTTAAAAAATCCTAGAACGTTTATTTTTGATTGATTTTATTACACAAATAATTCGGAGAATGCTATTTTGAAGATGTTTTTGATGACTTAAATCAAAATATGTCTATGAATGTTTAACCAATACGAACTGTAAAATTATTTACTTAGATAGCCTACATTTTAAAATATATCCGTCTCTTTTTTTCTCCTTTAAAAATTCTGAATTTTTAGGAGTAAGAATGAGAAGGCACTACATTGTATGGATCTAACTAAGCTCAATGTGGTATTTTTATGACAAAGCATATTGGACCGATAGGGCTGTGCTTAAAATTTTAGAATACAAATTATTTATTATTTATTATTTAAAGTATTCGGATTGGGATATCATTTTTTGTAGGTTCCCAAAAAATGAAGTAAAAAAAAGTGACTGGATCCATGCTGTGGGAAGGATTAATTGGAATCCCGGAAATCACAGTTGTGTTTGCTCAGATCACTTCTTGAATGTACATTTTGACAGAAGGAAAGAAAACAAATTAGTTCGAATAAAAAAATTTGCCGTTCCTACGAATTATTCAAGAGCAGAAATGGCTTTTGATAGAGTAAGTACCTATTGTGTTCATTCTTTATTCGTTTTTCGTTACATAAAAAATTTCTTAAATCGCCAATTTATACGGTGTGCATTCTGAAACTCCTAGTATATGAAGTAGTATATTTTCATCCGGTATAAATATACATTGCCTTATAAAATACATCTGAAAAAAAACGTAATTAATTGCAAAATGTTTTTATTTCTTTGTTATAAAGATATAAGAAATAAGAAAAACATAAAAAAACTAAAAATTTTCGATTTATGGGTTATAATAGCATACGTAGGAGCCATCGATATTATGTTTTACCTAAAATCGTTAGGTATATTAATTTTTCATAAACTTTAAATTTAATCGACATTATTACATTCAGTCTACAAATTCGACAGTAAACATGGGAGAGTTGCTTAAAGTGATCCCTTCATGTAATGTAGTCGTTGGCCATGTATGTTTTGATAGTACGTTTTACCTAAAATCGTTGTATTAATTTTTTGAAAACTTTAAATTTAATCGATATTATTACATTCAGTCTACAAATTCGAGTCTAAGACTCAGAAGCTCCCTTTAACGAGGAAATACTCCCCAGAGCTGAGGAAATTTGCTATTACCTTGCATTTTTATTCGCCTAGAGCGTATAACTATGTGAGGGAAACTTTCAACACTTGCTTGCCTCATACCAAAACATTATCGAATTGGTACAAACAAGTTAACTGCGATCCCGGCTTCACTCAAGAGTCGTTTGATGCCCTCAAACTTAAAGTAAAGCACAGCGATCGTCCAATTCTTTGCTCACTTGTAATGGATGAAATGAGTATCCGTAAGAAGTTAGAAAGGATTGGACAAGTGGAAATGGGATATGTTAATTTTGGTGCAAATTTGGAAGGAGATGAAATACCCCTTGCTCGTGAGATACTTACCTTTATAGTTGTTTGTATTAACGGGTCATGGAAAATACCAGTTGGATATTTTCCTGTGGATGGCTTAACAGGGGAACAAAAGAGTATTTTGGTTACTCAATGTCTCTCTTTGCTAAAAGGGTGTGGAATTCGTACAATATCTTTGACGTTCGATGGCGCAGCTCCAAACGTAAGTATGGCAAAACAGTTGGGTTGTTCGTTTGAAGAGCATAATTTAAACCATATTTTCTCTTTGAAAATGAAATTGTTGTGGTTTTTTTTGACCCATGTCATATGCTTAAATTAATTAGAAATACACTAGGGGATAAAAAATATTTTTTAGATAGCAATGGTGGTATCATTGATTGGAGGTTTATAGAGCAATTAAATATATTACAGGATAATTATGGACTTCATTTAGGTAACAAATTACGGAGAGAGCACATTGATTATGTGCGACAGAAAATGAAGGTTCGATTAGCGGCGCAGTTATTTAGCGATTCTGTAGCGGATGCCATAGAATTTTGTGCTAAAGACCTAAAGCTGCCACAATTTTCTAACAGTGAACCAACAATTTTTTTCATAAGATGTATAAACAAACTATTTGATATATTCAATTCCCGTAATATTTCGGCACCTGAATGGAAAAGGCCTGTATTCTCGGGGAATCATTTAAAGTTTTCTGCGTACCTGAGTAATGTTAGCGTATATTTATCTGATTTAAAATTACCAAATGGAGTAAAAGTTATTCAGTCTAATAAAAAAATGGGGTTTTTGGGTTTTCGAATTTGCATAGAAAGTTTACAATTATTAATTAAGACGTATTTAATGTCAGAGTCCCCAGTGTTAAAATA
>JADDOH010020658.1:0-22407 GCA_016648135.1 Agrypnia vestita | reverse complement strand
GTAAAAGGGGAGGGAGGAAATATATATAGCCTATGTTACCTGCTGAGTCCTAAAGAATAAGTTTCCAAATTTTCAGTCCGATTGGTCAAACGGTACAGATTTGCATCGAAAATATGTCAGGGGGAGGAGAAGGGGTACGAGAATACGGAGGAAATATCGCTTATGTTACCCGCTGAGTCTTAAAGAACAAGTTTCCAATCCAAATTTTGAGTCCGATCGGTCAAACGGTACAGATTTGCATCGAAAATATGTAAGGGGACGGGAAGGGGTATGAGAATACGGAGGAAATATCGCTTATGTTACCCGCTGAGTCTTAAAGAACAAGTTTCCAATCCAAATTTTGAGTCCGATCGGTCAAACGGTACAGATTTCATCGAAAATATGTCAGAAGGAGGGGAAGGGGTATGAGAATAGGAGGGAAATGTTGCCTATGTTACCCGCCGGCTCCCAAAGCATAAGTAAGCAAAATTTGAATCGAATCGTACAAACGGTGTAGATTTGTATAGCGAACAGACAGAAAGACATAGAAATATTAAAATTTAATTGTAAAATGTGAAATATAAAAATAATAAAATGAAATTCAGCTTCGCTAGACGCGACCCGAGGGACGAACATTAACCATCGCAGAAATAGTGTCAGCGCGGGGTCCCCCCCCCGCGGGCAGGTGCGGGGGGCGCCGTCTCAAGGAGCGCCTCTCAGCCAATGGGGGACCGCGGCGCGCTCCATAAAGCTTCTAAGAAATCGATAGGTGTTTTCCCGCCCGGCCCGCGCCCCGCGCGACCGCCATCTTAGCTCCGCGGGCGGGACGCGGCGCGGCGGCGGGCGCGCGCGCGAGCGGGACGCCCGCCGCGGGGAAGAGTGCGCGCACTCGCCGCCCGCGAATCCAAAATGGCCGCCGCCGCCGCTTCTTAAACATTCTGCCGGGCGGCGTGGGTGGGTTTTTCAAGCGCGGCCCGCGGCGGGGGGGCGTCTTGGAGGGGGCCGCGGGCCGCTCACCTGCGAGACGCCCCGGGCGGGGGTGCCTACCCGCCGGTGTGCGCTGAATTTGACAGCATCGTGAGTAGTGCGGATGAAATTTAACACTTTCAGTCACCGCCTGGCACCGTTGCGATGTGGAGTTTAGGATAACGTCCATACGGGCTTTTACAAAATATAGGTACAATATAAAAAATCACATAAGACAGATATACGGTTAAAAAGATTCAAGTACAAGGTTACAATTACAAGTAAAAATCACAAAAGGCAGCTGATACAGTAGCCGGCAAACATCTTGAAATTTTACGGCATAGTGGGGGGAAGTTTGTGCATGTACCAGTCCACCAAAGAGACCCAAATTTTGTCTTCTGCGCATTCCCCCACTACGCCAAAAAATTTCAAGAAGTTTGCTGGCAACTGTACAATATATAAAATCACATAAGACAGATATACGGTTAAAAAGATTCAAGTACAAGGTTACACTTACAAGTAATAATCACAAAAAAAAAGATATCTAGTTATAAAGATTACAGTACATTAATAGGATGAAGTACAGGATAAAGTCCATAAAATAGATTTGTGTAAATTCATAACAGAAGTGAAAAAGAGAAGTTTTAACAGGATGAAGAAAAAGAAAAAATTATTTTTCCATTACCTTTTACTTTAGACCTAAAGAATTGTTTCAATTTAGTTCTATACACGGTTATACTATCAGCAAAAATGTCAACCATCTCAGCATGTTCATTCCCTAACGATTGTAATAATGCATTAGTTCTGACATTTCTTCTAAAATAGAATAATGTGATGTCTTGATGACCTCGATGGAGCATATAAGACGATCAGACTAAAAATCTGGGGCAATCAATCATATTATCTATGATCCTATACAGAAATATTAGGTGAGACGTACTCACCTATACACAGACAAGTTTATTAGTTGCGGACGACTGGGAGATATTCATTATCAATATCCTCCAAGCGTATATTTAATTTGTAATTCAAAAATCTTAATAACTTTTTTGGATTCGTTCAACATCCCTCGAATGATTAACATAGTGAGGCGACCAAATGATCGAGTTATATTCCACCTGAGGTCTGACAAGAGAAGTGCAGAGGACTTTATAAGTGCGTAGGTCTGTAAAGTTTTGTACAGTTCTTAAAACAAATACCAACATTTTGAGATCTTTATTAGTTATCAAGTCAATGTGGGTAATGAATGATAATATAGTGTCAAAAATTACTCCCAGATCACTTATCTTCCTAACTAATACTAGGTTTGCATCATTAATTTTGTAGGTCACTTTTAATAGGATACCTTTTTTGGTAGATATTTGTATAATATATAAACGTATGTTGTATAAGATATAAACGATAACGATCACTCTGTAGAATATATTTATTACATTAACTATGGCATCCCACATCCTTTTAGTCTCCGCCTGGTATTACTACTGCAATGTGGAGTTGAGAATTGACAACGGATAACGGGGGGAGACTAGGATATCTACATACTAAGTATTATGGATAAAATTTATCACTATCAATCTCCGCCTGGCACCGAAGTTGATTGTGGAGTTGTGGGTTCATAATCGTATTTCAACTTAAAATTCATAACCTCTTCTATGGGTTTGTTGTCTACGACCAGTTTACATCTTCGAGGTTGTCTAGATATTGTAAGACACATATATATAACAACCGTAAACTTAAATAAATTAAAATAATTATTTACTTTTTTATTTATTTAATATCTCATATCTAATCATCCTAGTTTTTTTTTAATAAATGCAGTCACCATCCATGTCAATTCCTGCTTCCCATATACCTGGAAGATGGTTGTTTCTGCAGTTTAAGAGTGTCCAGGGTCCAGTGTCCTGGTGGCGCACCTTTCGTCCTCTTCCACAGCCACCAGAAGGGGCTGGTCATCGAAATCCTAAAGATTGACTCTTCCTGACTAGTTGTCAGTTATCTAACAGTTGACTCCAGCTTTGAAGGGATCAAATCACTCTCGGCATGCCTTTTTGTTAATCGTTCATTAGTCAAAAAGAACGCTGAGTTCGCGAAATATCAGCACCTCTCCACCCTTTCTCAAAGTGGCACAGAAGTATGTGGCATACGTTGTAATATTTTCTGTGCGAATTTTAACTTCTTAATCCTGTTAAAGAATTGTAAAATTTCACATATTACAAATACAGATGAAAATCAAACATAATTTTCCGTAATTTTGTTCGAATTCACGGATTTAAAAAACAAATTAAATGGCCGCAGATGGTGATTGAAGGCCAGCAAACCCGAACCGGCCGCTAAACGAGAGTTGCTACCGCTGCCTTTCCGTAGACCGACAAAAATCAATATATATATATATATAAAGAAACCCGTGTTTCTCTACCCGCCAAGTTTTCTCCACAACCAGCCACAACCACCCACCGGTGGTTATGGTGGAGGATAGCCCTTGGTGTCACATCGAAAATATGCGAGTTTGGTGGGGGTGTCTGAGCGTGGGTGGGAGTGGGTGACGAAAATGTGCTTTCTAGCACATTGTTTTGTTATGGGAAGGTCTAAAAGGCTTCAGTTTGTTTCAAAATAGGCGCGCCGACTGTGTCGGTGAGTCTAGAAAGTTCCGGAAAAACCTGCTCGAGAAAATTCTGGAAAGAGAAGGTTCTAGAAAATTCACGAAAGTTCTATAAGGTTCTAAACTGAGTGGCGGAATGTGTCGGTGTATCTAGAAGGTTCCTGTACATTCGATAAATTTCTTGAGAGTTCTGGAAGGAGAATGTTCTAAAAGGTTCGCGAAAGTTCTATGACGATCCAGTGTACTAAAAATCTACGCGTGCGAAGCCGCGCGGGCACAGCTAGTATACTATAAACATATACCAGGGCTTAACAAAGACGCGACGCATTTCATGTTCCGCCCAGCACAATCGCCAGGGTTTAAAATAATACCATTGACTGCCGGCAGGGGAAATATAAAAAATATGTTCAAATATTTTGATAAAAGTCGTTATTACTATTTCATGGGTTTCGGCTATAAATAAGTAAATATATTCTTTAGGAACCGGTATGTAAAATTACCGTCATTTTTGACGGGTCACAGCTAGGTTATGAAATAAATTCAGAAAGAAATTTATTTTCTGTGAATTAATGTTAAAAATATGGGATAAAGTATTCGTTCCTAATTTTTATTATAAAAATCTTTAAAAAACGACTCTATTAAAGAGCTATATGATTGATCGTGACGTCTTAATTCGACAGTATTTGAAAGAACGCGTTATTTTTGTTTGGTGTAGTGCCGTAGTATTTGTAAATCTGTGTACCATACAATACCAGGAACCCTTTTTCGAAACCGATATTATTTTGTAAAAAAATAATGAACTGAAATATACGGCAATCTCCTATACGTCCTGCACCGCGAAATCTTAATGTCAAATTAACCAAGAATTAAAAATTTTAAATTTTAAAATCACTTTTATACTCCTAATATATACAAAAACTACTTTTCTAGACCGAAGTAGAGATTATTCTATTAAAAAAGTGACATTTCCCTAATATTTTATGACAAATGTCAGTTGAACGTCAATAAATTTTAAAAAACTAACCCATAAAAAACAAATTTTTATTTTACTCCCTTTCTTTGTAAATTAAATTTACCATCATGTAATAATTGATTGACTGAAAATAAAACATGTTTAGACAAATATCTGTGTCAAAAATCTCTAAAAATATCTCTTCATTATTTGATTTCTTCCCAAAAAAAACGAAGTGTGCTGTCATCTATGAACCAATTGTCATAAATTTTCGAAATTCGTAGTGAAGTACCTACTGACAGAGTAATTCAAATTTTCAATATTCCGTGACGTTATCGGGCCGCCGGCGCCGTTGCTAGTAATCAAACTTTTGTAATGATTCCAATTTGAAAAAACCATCAAAATTTCTAAAAATCCAAAATCATACTTTAATTATTATCTTTTTTTAACTAAAATTTGTTAGATCTTCTTGATCGTCGCCACGAATCTGCTTGCAAAGTTTCAGCTCGATCGGATTACGGGAAAAAGGTTAAAAATCGATCCAAAGTTTTTTCGTCAAGAAAACAAGCAAGCAGACGCCACGAGTTAAAAAAAAGGAAGTAAAAAGAACACAGTATATTATTTATGTTCCAAATTATCTTAATTTTTTTTCAAGTAATTTATCGTCACAAAATTTGTACGAGAAAAGGAACAAAAGGAATTAAAACAATATGGCAGAAGCTGTGACGGTTGTTCGTATTAAAAATCTGGGATATTTAAAGGTAGCTAAATACTACAAAGTCCCATGTACTGCTTTGCGTGGAATATCCATTCAAATCAGCAAAACCCCATTTAAATTTAAAAGAATTTGATTCAAACTATACCTCATCATCGGCCGTATTCTGAACTAAGCAAAGTTGCTAGTTCTGTATTTTGACAGTTATGTATATATAACATTATACTGCCGCCAATTTTCACGTTTTAAGTTTGACAGGCTTAAAATTAATGAATGAAGAGGACTTTCCCGAAGTTTTATTACTAGCTATGAGACAACATGTTAATACCGATTTGATGTATTTGGTGTTACGGTATATAACCCCTCTGACGAACTACAATGGTGGCTACTGAAACCCGTCGACGCCAAATTAATTAAATATGACGGTGGGCACAATTTTTTTATATAATTGAAACATAATGTTTAGAGAGCATTCTTAAATTGCCGTATTATTTAAATTTTTTACTTTACTTAATTAATCAAAATTATATTTTCGAATAATTTTCTTTAATACTTTTTATGCTAAAAATGTACAAATTAAACGTTTTTCATGTTTTTTTGGACATGTTGCAATATTTCAAAACATGCGATTACTTGATAATCAAAAAAATATTTTATTTTGTGTTGTAATCTACTTAAATTCATTAATTACACCTATAAATAAATATATGTTTCAAAATATCATTTCTAAGAGGAATAGTAGGAGTTTCCAGAAGGGAAAGAATCAGAAATAGGTACGCAAATAAGAGAATGTCTCGAAGTGGAACCCTTAATGACATTTATCGAGAAATCACAGTTAGGGTGGCTGGGACATATCTTGCGGACGCCGGCAGATAGACCGCCGAAGCGGATATTCCAGGCAAGACCAGGAAGCAGAAGACCAAGGGGCCGTCCTAGGAGGAGCTGGCGAAAACAGTTGGGGGACTGCTGCGAAGCGAGGTTGCAACTAAATTGTGCTGACGCAGACGTGGAGAGCGAAGCCCAAGATAGGAAGAGTTGGAATCTCCTATGCGGTGCAGGGAACCAGGGGTACGAGAAGAAGAAGAAGAAGAAGAAGAAAAAGTGTATATTTATTGTATTTATTATATTTCTTCTGTTATTCATATTTTACATATATATGGGCGAAAAGAACAACCGAATGAGTAAAAAATGCAGGTTTTCAGGAAAGCCAAAACAAAATTTGGGAATTTTGTTTGTTTCCGAAATATCTCTTAAAGCCTTTGTTATTTTTATGTAATTTTTGTAAAAGTACTTTTGTTTTATTGCACACGAAAGTTAAACCATGTTAGATTAATCATGTCATTTGTCCTTTTTCAATAAATTAAAAAAAAACGCATTTCATGATATTTTCTGACTCATATAACTTTCTAAATATGTATCTAAAGAACAACTCTACACACTTATCTCAAAACTCAATTTTATTGACTCATTCCATTGTTCCTTTCGCCCACATACACAATAAGCATAACTCTCTCTAGTGTGTTTTGTTGTACTTAAGTAAGTATATCAAATGCTTTTCATTGAATCAGGTGAAAAACATTAACTTTATTAATTAATAATACTTTCATATTTTCCTACTTCACCTGTCAATGATAATTTCTCATCGGCAAATGAAGTATTAAACAAAATTACCTAATTTATGATCATTCAGTTCAGTTCAAAACAATATATATATTTTTTTTTTATAATACAAACACAAATTTAATTCGTAAATGTTATAAATAAGCTAGAAATATATAAACAATAAAAACAAATGTTAAACGTATAATTCATTCATATCAAAGGTGTAGGAGAATCCTGCTTCGGAAAATCCTCTCAGAGACATGGAACAGATCAATGTCCAGAGTGATATTGTTCAGCATAGCAGTAACTCTGCCAACAGGCATAACCATCGGCAGGTTGGTCCTGTATATTGGAATGTGAAATAATGTATGCTGACGCTGTCTAAAGTTTAGTATAATCATATATCATCAATCACAATCAGTAGTAATTATCGGGAACATACAAACAAACGCACCGCATAATTTCAAAATTATCGATCATACCGTGCAACAATAGATAAAAATGCGTAATCAAATATGCAACACAATTAAGAACGGTGCTCCGATTTAGTTCGTATCCAGTGACTTAATGCAATAAATAAAACTTTAAATTGTTTAGGTGTTTAATTTGCAATCCACAGTCACCTCCCGTGACAATATTTCATACTGGGATCAGGTGATGTCCTAGGACATCGTGATTTAGAATACGACATATAATATTTTGAAAATAATTTAATCAAATAAAAATATAATTTTAATCTAGTTTCATAACTTTATTGATAATTGAAAATTGATTAAATAATAGATCAAAAGACATCAGCCAAAAACCTGGTTATTTACATATTTTTTATTATTATTATTATTCTTATTATTACATTACATTACAAATATAATTATACAATAATAAATTATCATACAATCATGCAATAAAATATGTAACTATCCAACTAGGCAGGCCTGTTTTAGGGCAAGTTAAATATTTCATTTTAAAACACAAAATTTAACTTTCATACTTAAAAATATTGTAACTCAAGTAACAGTTGTTTGAAATGGTCACAACACTATGGAAGAATCGAGAACGGTCTACAATTTTCTACGGCTTTCGAGAAGCATCTGAAACATTCTACAAGAATCTAGAAGGCACGAGAAGGGTAGTCAACCGAGCGATAATTCGACGGCGAATAATCTGGAAAAGTTCTTCCGTAGCGAAATAAACCAGTGAATATTGAATACAGTGTTCAAGCGAGAATAAATGTCTATTTACGAGTGATAAATTACGAAACAGTTTAATTTAAAGAATAGAGTTAAATTTAATAGTGTTCAGTGACTTTCTAAATCAAATAATTAGTTAAGGTGGGAATATCTACCTAGACATTTCGAAAATATCGTTTTTTAAATTTTTGCATTTTCTTAAAGCTTCAAGTCTTAAGAATGTCTAGTAAAAGCAAAAATTAAAAAAAAAAAAAATTATAGCTGATAATAGTGGCGTCTCTTTGTTGATTATGCGCCGCGCCGCGCAATACGCAGGTAGCTCCCAGTCGGCTCTTCTATAATAGAAACGTAAGACCTGTTTATATTATGTTTGTGAAGAGTGCTCGATGCCATGGGAATTTTAAATGTGGAGGACTTATATTATGGACCTGGAATCGATGATTTTATGTAAGTTGAAAGATTTCGCGATTTATTCATTGCTCTACTTTCAAACGCGTTTTACTCGAAACCATGTTTTGAAAATCGGTGATCAAAATATCTCGCCAATCACTGACGCAATCAACTTGAGATTTGTAGTGGTTATTCTATATATAATTATTTAGTCTCTGACGTAGGATTTTTTAAAGTGACTTAGTTTTGTTTTATCTGCGTAATAAATCCAAATTTTCCACTAAAAACGCTATTTTAAATTCAAACGCCCGCCATTTTATCAAAAATCTATTTTCAGAAACACCTACATCAAAGACTAAATTAAAGTGTCAATTTTGATAGTATTTTTGTTTTTTTTTATGATTGCATATGAAATGGGAGTGGTTACCGCGGAGGACCTTTTTTTCGGCAGTCGACAGATCCAAAGAATTTTCCGCCAGTGTTGAATATTTTTTATTAAAAAAATTTGACGTATTTTTAAAAGTATGCACTTTCATGTAAAAATGATACCTATACCATAATTTATATAGGTTATAGTAAAAAAATCACAAAAATTGCCCTTTTTCGCACTTCACAGGTAGGTATTCCCCCTAATCAGTAATTAATAAATCCGTTATTAAACTCCAGCGTTTTCAATATATAGTATGTTGCAATTTTACAAAAACCTTACAGTATGTCTAACCAGTACCTACCCTCATATTATACCTACTGATACTCTAGTTATGGTCCAACAACCTGTTTCTTAAAATCAAGTTTCTTAACATGTCAGAACTGATACGACAAGGTGTATTGGGGTCTACATAATAAACTCGTTTCCAAAATTAATCCAATTGCAAATCAAGAACTAGTTGTTGGGGTTTGTGAGAAAATATCTGAGGACATTTTTGGGCAGAAATCACAGCGAACAGGAATTTGGAATCGCTCTATAAAAGGGTGGCGGTGTCTTGGATAGGGGGTTGTCAACATTCGGTTAGGGGTCCTAAACTAGTCAGCTTCGCCGGCGTATCTCTTATCCGTATTTAAGAAAACTAACTAACTAACCATCATGACGTTTATCCGCAGAGGTAGGTAGAGAAGATAGAACGCCATATTCCTCTATCTTGACACACCACTTTTGCTTCGGTTACATTAGTATATTTTCTCATACATGTTTCTCTAGTATCTGATCGTGCCAGGTCTTTCGCGGACGTCCTCTATTACTTTTGCCTTCAACACTCGCTCCATATATTTTCTTAACTATCCTCTCCTCATCATACGTTCTACATGACCTAACCATCTCAGCACTCCTTTCTATCCTATCGCCAGCATTACATTAACTTATTTGTTTATTACTCACCGTATTCAGTCTACTGTCATTCTTTTTTTGCCAATTCCAGGCTTCACATGCATACATCAGAGTTGGCACTAGAACGCAGTTACGTACCGCTATCTTACTTCCTTTGACTTTGATTCATATTGGCCATAATTGCATTTAGAACACCATTCACTTTGTTCTTCGCAGTCATTCTCCTTTCGACATCGTTCCCAGCCTTGCCGTCTCTATTAAACAAACTACCCAAATACACAAACTCGTTCACTTGTTCTAAGCATTCATTGTTTACAATTAAGTCACACTTAGCTACTTTTTCGTCTCTCTCGAATACCATCACTTTCGATTTTCTGACATTCATCAGAAGTTCACTCTACATGCATACATCGGACATCCTGGACACCAGGCACTACAGATCAGCTTCACTGTTAGCCACTAATACTGCATCGTCTGTGTATACCTAGTAAGTAGGCATTTTCAATCCTATTTCTAGTTCTTCTAAAAAGACTTTTGTTATTTAAAAATCAGTAAAATAAAAAGTTATGTGCATCCTTGTAAAAATGTCAGTGGAATATATTCAAATCATCGGTATTTTGGTATTCGTATTTCGGCGCCATCCGCGAAACTAATCAGGACTGACGCACTCTGACAGAAGAAGATACAGCTGTATCGAAGCCGGTAGACGTCAAGTTACTCCTAGTGGCTTACACAAAGTTTTTAATTAATTAAAATTTATAATTATGTCAACCACAAAGTTAACGCTAACATCAAAAAAATTACGTTAGTTCATGTCTTTATATTATGGTGGTCTGCGATCGGTTCCTTGAGCTTTACGGGGTTGCTTGAGTGATCAATTTACACAATGCAACGTTCACCAATTCCACCGTAAGAAAATTCACTTATTATCAATTTTTTTGTAAGTTGTATATACGTATGTGGGGTATAAATTTAAAGGCAGCAATATCCACAAAAATAAAAAAATATTTTTAATGCAGACACCGAGGATAACTTATTTGAAATGTACTGAATTCTAGGTTTTTAAAATCTATTCCTTGCTAAATCATGTTTCCTATAAATTTATAAGCTAAGTTTTCTATCTCAAATTGAGTACATTATAAATTAGTAATCCTTGATGAATGCATTCAATTTTTTTTTGGATGTTTTTCTAAATTAGTTTTCTTTCAAATATTTGACTATTCTAGAGACATCTAAGGTCATAAGCCCTAGGCCATCCTATAAAGACTTCAATTCACATTTCTCATATAATAGTTTCGTATTTAAGTGTTAAATAAAACGGATATTTAAACGAACCGCATACAGTTAGGCCCCTGATGACGCTGGACAAGACTTCAACGAAACGTCGAGATTTGCTTCTCAGTAAAATATAAGGTTCGTATAAAATATCCGTTTTATTTAACACATAAATATGTCCAGTGACCGTAATAACAACCTTAACTCTTTGATAAATAGCTTCGTCTCTCTGAGTCTACTCTAAATTATCTTAATCCAGTTACAGTATTCTAAAAACATACACATAAATATATTTTCTATTTATTAAAATAAAAATAATGGATTGTGGTGTTCAAAACCGGTCGGTTGTCGACCCCGACGTCAACTTGTTTGATGAGAACAGAATCTAAGGGATGAAGGGACAGCGAGCAGATAGCCAGCTGACCGAGGGTCGGCCGGCAGGGTGGGGAGCGGACTTGACCTGGAAAGAAGTAGAAGCGGTTGATAAGAGCCTCCCAACTCACCCCTATACCACAGTATAATAAATACATACAGTATGTTATCTTGGCAGTGTCCTTGAAATAAATACCTACGGCCGCTTGGTACTTAAACTTGGTTAAAAACGCACCAGGGCTGCTCATTGACTGACTCTTTATGGTTTGGGGTGCCATAAATTGACCTAAATGTATGCGTGGGAGCATCTCACACTGCTTGCGTCCGTACGTTACTGCAGCCCTGCGGCGACTGAGCAGTTCGAAGTATACCGAGATTTCGAAGGGCGTCGTTTCGGCTGTTTGTATGAAGATATAATACTGTATGCTTTACTATACTGTGCCTATACCGGCGTGATTTCAAGGTAAAAGTTAAGGGATGTCCAGTGTACAGGGTCTCGAGAAAGTGACAGCATATTAAATGACTAATTTTGTATTGTGCTGACCCTAACATTGGTGCTGATATTCTTGCAGATACCTTATCCTCGTACAAAAACTCACTCATACACAATATCCATTTTCTAAACGATGACCTAAACCTATAGATCCATTAAATCAATTATTTATTAAATACTAATCGCACTACATTCAAACACTAAATATACAATACACATAAATGTACATGTAAAATATACTTAAATGCAAAAATACGTGTTACTAGAGCGTGCCGAAGACCCCTGTAATTGGGATAATGGGCATAGTCTTCACTGTAATGTTTATTATCAGAGTATCATGTACCTATTATCATGTTAATGTCTCTAATAAATAAATAAATAAAAATAATAAAAAAATGAATAGGCAGTCATTATTTGTAAAAATCTACCCTTCACGCAGATAATTTAATGTTTAAAATATTTTTTGGTTTGTATTTTTTACCTGCGAGAGTTGGCTATTATTGTTAGGCTAGTTTTTTAAGACCATTGAATGTGATGGTTAGTTAGGTTAGGGGGGGTAAGTGGTTTGATATGGAATTGAAAAAAAAGGCTTTTTCTCACAGCAAAAAGAAAAACAGGTGACAGTAGAATGTTTAGATACAGCGTTACACAAGTCAATGATTTTATTATTAATTAAGGATAAACTACAGAAGTCTCACAGAGACGAAACTAATTTATATATGAAAAAATATTGGAAGTCTCTTATACGATGGCTCAGGGCTTTCAACCTGTATGAGCTGGCTTTAAGATTATTGTTATAAGATGGTAAAAATAGATTACGTACAGAATCTCTCGTAATTGTCGATGAAGACAATAAAATTGAAGCCTCTAGTACCTTATAGAACAGTCTAGAGTATTCTAGGGTTATCTGGAACGTTCAGAAGACGCTTGGAACAGTTGAGAAGCGACGAGGATCTTCTCTTAAACAAAGAAAGGAAAATAATCTTCTCGAGAGTTCGAAAACCAATAAATAGCGGGTCTAAGCCGAGGCGCGTGAGGTTTGTTTTATCAAAAACAAAGCTCACGCGAAAATGTTTTTTTATGGGTGTTAAATAAGCCGCGGATGACAGCCAGTGTGGCCAGCCGTGGGATTCGGAGCGACAGATATTAAGCGAAATAATCGAGCGAGTTCTTACCAATAAGCGATGTGGAATGTTTTAGCAAGTGATAAATACGGTATTCCCAGCGATAATTAAGTGTTAATAGAGGAGTGATAAATTGCGAAATAGTGTGATTTCAAGAATAATTTATTAATTTAATTCGTGTTGGGTGACTTCCACAATTTAATAAAATAATAAATCACCAATTAACAAATCACCAATTAATTTTCAGTATTTTAATTTGTCTCTCAAGTCACGACCGGTGACAATACTTTTATATATGAGAACTTTCTAGAATGTTCGCACTCAAAAACTCAAAAGCTAGAAAATAACGCTCCGTATTTCACGCTCGCTGATCGCAGTTTTATCTTGGAATTGCCTAGAGTCGAGCAACCATCAGCTTACACTACTCGAGGATATTCTAGAATGTTTAGAAAGCCTTTTTTCAAAGGTTCTAGAGCGTCCGTACCGTAAAGATTGAGCATATCAAATCTTAGTTATCAGAATATTACACTTTAGTTTCTGTGTACAAAGCCGATTAGGTATATTTTCCAATTCTTGGTAGTCTTACTTTATATATGTTTATACGGGATTATATATTATATGGGCTACAAAAACAAAGGCAGAAATATCTAAAAAATTAAAAAATTGTTTTGAATGCAGTTATCGAGGATAACTAATTTAAAATGTACTGAATTCTAGATTTTATGTATCAAAATCATGTTTCCTATAAATGTATAGACTATAAAACATCGAATTCGGTAGCTACATTATAAATTAGTAATACTCGATGACTGCATTATTTTTTTTGGATATTGCTGCCTTTGCATTTATACCTCACATATTAATTTATTAAGGAGTTTTTTAAACATTATAACGTAAAAGTATAGTGTTCATTTCATAGACCAATGAAAAGATTCGCAGATGTTAAGAACAATTTGGTTAATAATAAATTGTTATTTTAACATACAATATGTATATGTGTGTGTATATATGTATGTATATGTGTATGTATGTATATATATGTGTGTATGTATATTTTAGATATAAATTCACAATATGTATGCATTAAACATAAAGTTTGTAATGTACATATTATGTAATAAATAAAAATTGAAATTGAATATTGAAAATTGAAACAAAGTTAGATAAGATGTTTTCAAGTTAATTATTTTAAATTAATTAATGAATAGTAGTAAGCAACAAACAATATTAAGACTGAAAAATGGTGATTGATTGAGTGTGAAAAAAAAAGTTTATCAAGAAATGGGTCAATGAAATCAATCAATGAAATCAATGAAAATCAATCAAAAAAAAATCAATGAAAAAGTATGAGGAGGTAGGAGTCAGGATAAAGGTGGAGGAAGAGAAGAATAGATATAGTGAGTATGAAATGAAAACTACACTACCAAAACTAATTCGTACATTATATCTTCCCTTTTACTCCCGTCCCACATTCCCCTCCACCCTCTCCACTTGCTGTTAAAGTAAATTAAAATAAATTACTATATTCAATGGAAAATTTGTAAATGGCATAATTTTAAAAATCATTATTTCATACTTGTTAAGATTGTTGTTTTGCTGTTAATTTTCCCCAAAAATAAAATTAATAAATAAAAATAAAGCACTTAGTGCCAAAAATATATTTTTTAAGATAAGTATACAGACTAGTAGCATATGTTTTCGCCAATACATTAAACACTGCTCTGAAGTCCTATCTGTGTTAATTTCCTAGTTACATGGGAATGCATGTCTTTGTAGTGTCATCGCGAGCCATAATTACGAAACTAGCTGTAACCCGTCAAAAATGATGGAACATTGGATCGCGTTTTTACTTATCCACAAAGACAATATGTCCACAGAGAGACGGCGGTGGCAACACGCGTAGGGCGACCGGTTCGGGTTTGCTGGCCCGGGGTTCAAGCCCCATCTCTGGCGGTAGATCTTTTTTCAGCCGTGAATTCGAACGAAATTAGGACGATACATGAAGTTACGGGGACAAACAGACAGACATTATCTTTGATTTGAGAAATATGAAAAGTTACCATTACAATTATAATAAGTTATTTCACAAATATAAACAAAAAATAATCTTGGATTTTGATTTATTATTTTAGTGATGAATACGCAAGCACTTAATAATATTTTGTAAAAATAATTTTGTCTTCTTATTATTGTTGGAAAGAACAACTTCGTACTATATAAATAGTAACGCTAATAAATTACTAATTTAAACTAATTATTAACCTTATTATTGCATAATTATTATTTATTGTATTACAAAATTGACTTCTCTAGCACCATAATGTACAAATAATTACAAAACGCCAAACAAGGAAGAAACTAAAGCACAGAGGGACATGTATGACGTCTAGTTTGATATTTGGGACCAGTTTAATTAAAAAATATATAAATATCTAACTTCAAACGTCCGTTACGCAGGTACGTATTTACATTAAAACGTGAATTACGGTGGTTCAAGGCTTGAATTCGGAGTGGTGTTTTCCGAATCAACTTAGGGGATGTTTCCATTTTGTAAACACCCGATACAAATCAAGGGTTATCAGGTATAGAAATATTTCGGCCGATTCTGCGTACTCTCGATACAAAATGGGGTAAGTTAAGAATCGGGTTTAAGTTTGAACAAGTTTTAAGGGATGATTATTGAAGGCTCGGGAAATGTTAGATTTGGGTTTCCCGAGATACAGGTTCATAACATTTACAAAGGATAACGAAATTATTCAGATGATAGTTGTTTTATTGAGTCGCGACTAAGGGTATTTTATAAATAATAAAAATATACTTAGTTTTCACCTCTTTTGTATTGAAAGTATCAACATGTTTCGATATAAAAGTGGTGAAAATTAAGTTAGTTTTATTAATTATAATTTAATAATGTCACCCCAAATTTTTTTTCACCATTTAATGTTACAAAAGGTATAATTACAAAAGGTTTTATCTGTTACATCAATGATCATTTTTTCAATTGCTTTAAAATTTTATTTACCTTCTGTAAATATGTCTTATTGCTTTGTGAATGAAGAATATTTTACGTTCTAATGGGCCGCGGTAATAGAGAGAAGTATGCGATAATTGCATTAAAATAATTTAAATGAAATAAACTGCGAATTAAGGTGATTCTGATTCTGTTATTTTAATTTCGCAAAGAACATTTAGTACATCAAGGTAACCATTTAGAATTTTATATAGTCTAGCTGTAACCCGTCAAAAATAATGAAACGTTCGTTCGCGTCTTTGCTAAGTTGTGACATACTACAAGACATTCGGATAGTGCGCTATTTTAAAATTTCAACTATTTATTTAAAGCAATTAGATAAGAAAATATTCTTTTTAAAAATTCTCTGTTGCCATAAAAATTGTTTTAGTTTTTAAGTTAAAAGTGGTGACATGTTTTATAAGCACGTTTTTCACAATTTTCTAATTACTGTATTTTTTTTTGTAAATAAATATTAATTTTTATTATTTTAAGTAATTTTTTGTAAGCATTTAATGAGAGTCTAGTTGAATAGTACCTTATATTCTATAGTATCATTAAAAGTAGTATCATTAAAAATCCATTTGTTAAAATTATCATTAAAAAGAGTTGACAGATTAGGAAAGAATGCACAACTGAACATACTAAATAGGTTTAAAGAAAGGTTAAGTAGTTTGTTCATGTTGAACAGTAAGAAAGATACATATACATATATGACTCAACGACGTATGATGTCAACACATTACTAGAATATGGTTCAGCTAGATGCTTCAACTCAAAATGATTTTGCATCTTTCATAAGTATTATATAAATTATTAATATGGGGCGCAACGTGTAAATCAATTTAAGAATAAAACAACTTGGAAGTCAGGCAAGAATTAAGTGATTATTTACAAGGAAATTTATTTTTATTATGCCTGAATAAAGTATATTTTTAGGTATTGTTTTATTGGATTTTTTTAAAAATTGATCGCGTCTGTGACTAGATGCACATTTATCTGAGATGAAAAAACGGTCAGGTACTTATTTAGACATGAAATATGTCTTATATGTATAGGTAATACCGATATTTAAAAATATTGTTTGAAAAAAATTCTCCTTATTTTACAAAAAAAGGTTTTCTTTCAAATCTGATTTGATAAATTTGATATATCATTACTAAGTACATGATCTTCATTTCTGTCTCAGACTAACGAACACCGGGGAAAGTTGTACGTCTTCTGAATTTTCCAATTAAATAATCGTTCAATACATTCCTTAATAATAAATGCCAATAAAAATAATAAATCACCTCCGAGTTAAAATTCACCAAATTTTACCTGAATTTCAGGCTTCTAGGGTGAGGTATTTAATGAATAGTACCTAAGCAGCGCAGCTCCTACAGCGTATTTAATATTACATTTTTTTATATGTGTGAAAAGTTAAAACTTGTATTTGGGGACAGGAGTAGAGGTACATGATGCATAAGAGCATGAGTACATATGTATAAGTTAATAAATGGAACAGTGTAGAGAAATACAAACATCATAAAATAAATATTTGTGACTCAAGTATACAAATTATTTTCGGAGTAGAGTTATTTTTTAAATTCTAACTCTTTTTGTTTTGATTATTCATATTCTATTTGTTTAATGTACCTATTTCTTGAATTTTGTATATTGTTCTTTAGTTCTGATATTCATTGGTAAGTTATTGAAAAACTTGACACCCAGATAAGTGTAATGTTGTCGTGTGGCTGTTTTGATGTATTTGGGAATGTTTAAAGATCCTATTATTTTCGCTCTTTTCTTTGTTTTTTTCTTTCTCTGTTTCTTTATGTATTTATAATATTGATGAAACATTAATTTCTTTAAAAAGTAAAAGTAACTACCTGATTAAATGCTTAGGGATGATGACGAGGAATATCAAGAAAGACGCAGATGGGAGAGTGAAAAAATAGGGGTTGGTATTGTTTCCTTCGGACTTGAGCCGCTAAGCCCGCATGTCCTGGGCGTATCTTGTCTCCATTCTGTTCCACGTCACATTATCTTTCCTTTCTAAGACCACCCCCATCTTCAGATCTGAGGCTTCCTCGCTCGGAACACCTTCACAAAAGCCTTAAGCCTGTGCCTATTAGTGGAATGGGGTGTGTCGGGAGGAGGAGATGTTAATCATTCATTGCAAGGGTGACCATGATGTTTAAGGAAAGGTTTTTCCGCGCACGAAAATTATAAATAAAAAGTTTTGATACATGTAATTTATAAAGCGGAAATCTGTTTGCTGGAAACACCGAAATGTCTCGAACGATGCGCTATGACGTCGTAATTTTTCACAGCTTGTTTTGTCAGTGATTTATAGGCCAACACGAATATTTTCAGCTTGCAACGTCATTTATATTAGGAGACACTCAGCTTTAAAATAACTGTGAAAAGATAAATAAACATATGCTTCGGATAGTAAAAGATTTAGAAAAAGGGCTTTTTGAGAGAAAAGGAAAAAGGGAAAAGAAAAAAAATGTATTACAGGAAGATGAAATACATTGATTCTCTGTTTGTTTAGTCAGTTTGTGGCGGCCCAGAGCCGTCACGAGTCTAGCCGCACGTACGGATTTTTCAAAATTACAGTTTATTGAAAATTAAAACTAATAAGTTCATCCATTACTATATCGCATATGTCATTGGTATTAATCATTAATTAAAATTTATAATTTTCTATGCAACAATGTCAGTCACTAATGCTACCATATGGTACAAATTATGATGAGGTATATAAAATGAGATATAAAAAATTATAATTCTCTGTTTAATAATGTCCATCACTGACGTTATCAAGACGCCAGACTACTCTAGATAACGCCGTTCTCATAGTCATGACTGGCGGCCGAAATATTTAATAAAAATACGTCATTTTTGATGGGTTACAGCTAGTTGAGTAATAAATGCGGTTAAGTTTGGATTTGATGAAAAAATGATTATTGAATAAATTTCCTAGAGTACGGGACTCAAAAGTTAAATATTATAACGAAATGATGAGCAGAAGGAATTGTACACTGTCCGAATATTGTAATATTTCACTATAGAAAAACGATATAAAAAAATTCTAGAAAACCCTACAGCAATTTAGGTTTATTAACAATATTCTGGAGAAGCCCAGAGGCGACGGAAACATTCTCATAAATACTAAAAAATGAAAAGAATGTTCTCGAGGATTCGTAATACCAGCGCGATTGCCTATAAATAATGGGTTCAGGCCACGGTGTATCGAGTTTGTTTTGACATTTTTATCAGTGCGAAATAAGTCGCAGAATGATGGCTAGTGTGAGATAAAGATAAAGAGCGGAGTACCTAAGTAGTGAAATAAATAAGTGCAATGTTAATGTACGACATTAAATGGAATGTCTAGCAGAAGTTAAATAAAGTGTTATCCAGCGATAATAAAGAGTTCATGCAGTGCGAGTAAATTAAATACTGGTGTTGAATTTAAATCGTGTTAAGTGACTTTGTAAATTGAATAGTTAAATAATCATTAATTAATAAATCGCTAATTAATTTTCAGTGTTTTCCAAAGCATCGACTGATGATAATATTGTCACGTGTCGTAGATGCGGGAGAAATTGCTGGAATTTAATAACGGATTTATTAACTAAATAATCAAACGTATAAAGTATTCTTTAAATTAAACTGTTTCGTAATTTATCACTCGTAAATAGACGCTTTATTATCGCTTTAACACTTTATTCAATATTCACTAGAACATTCCATCTGATTACCGCACGTTTTATTCGCTTCGGTTTATTTCGCTACGTAAGAACTTTTTCAGATTATTCGCTGTCAAATTATCACACGGCTGGCCACCCTGGCCTCCGCAGACCGCGACTGCCTTCGCTTCGGTTTTGCTGTCAAGTGCGCTAAAAAACAACACCTCTACTCCCGCGCGCATCTAATTTATAGTTGGTATCGAACCTTCTAGACGTTTCCATTTAGGAGAGGCTTCTCGTGGTTTATAGATTTTTGTAGAATGTTTCAGATGCTTCCCGAATGCCGTAGTGTTTTGACCATTTCAAATAACTGTCACTTGACATGAGTGCGTGATTCTATTTAGCCTCGTTACAATATTTATGTTGTAATTGTTAATGGTGATTTTGTTGAATTCTTCCGAGAAATGATTCTCAACGTTTCGTTGAATCCTTATTCAACGTCATCAGGAGGACGACCTTCACCTTTAGTCCATTGAAATATACAAACATCCCAATTTCAGTAGGGATGACAGTTACAAACTATCAAGTATTTGGCGCCATGTTTAATGAAATTGTTTCAACCCTTGAGAGACGTCGCAGTGAAGTTCGCCGACGTAACTAGTACATATTGCACACTGGCGACCTCTGTTGTAGAAATATCCACAATAAAGTGCATATAAGTTACGCCCTCGAAAGCAGTAATCAGTCCGCCCTCTACCTCCGCGGGTAAAGGTCATCCTCCTGATGACGTTGAATAAGAATTCAACGAAACGTCGAGAATCGTTTCTCGGAAGAACATACGGTTCGTATAAAATCAGGGTTCGAAAAAATTGGATTTTTATAATAAAAATAAAATAATCGGATTTTTTGATACATCTCCGATATATATCAAAAATTGGATATATATCCAAACTTTTTTTTTCTCCTTCTTTGCACACGTCGATTGATATAAACTCGAAATAATTAGGAAATTTATTTTTTTATTTTGTATGTGAATTATTATTTATTAAATAAATTAATTGCATACTGAAAAAAGCTTATAAATATATGCAATTATTATATATAAGTTATAAAAGTTGCTCTTTCTAATGTAGTGTTATGGGTGTTTGTTTCTTTGTGTGAAATAAAAAACGGATTATATGAAACAAATAAGATTAAAATATAACCGTAGCACTTTTTAAAATACAACTAGCATTTTTTCAAATTCAACTAGCGCCATCTATTAACATTTGCAGAAAGTTTTCTTGGATATATATCAAAAATAAAAATCGAGCTTTATCGTGATATATATATATATGAATATATTATATATCTATATACTATAATATATCATATCTTTTTTTAAATAAAAATAAACAATAAGTACATTAAAATAATAATACATGTTTAAAGGTCCAATAATCATAGTTAAAGGTAATAATAATAATACTAATCATACGGAAAAACATAAACAGATAAATAATACACAGTTTAAAGTATTACAAATAAAATAGTTTACAAGGGAAAATAGATTAATACAGAAAAATTTTATATTGTCCCTTTTCCATTTCGTTGAGATGTAAAGAATTGTTAATCAGCTTTGTCACTATACCACAATTCATACTAACGACAGCAAAAATTTAGCCTCCTCTGCATGTTTCCTTCCCTACTGTGAATCTGGGAATCCAGAGTTTTGCTAACTGCATATAGATATCTGACACGCAATCCACTATATAGACACAATGCACTGGTGTCCTGAATGCACCTCGATGGGGCATATAAGTCGATCAGACTAACAATCTGGGGCAAATCATATCACGACTATTTCGATCCTATCAAAAAAAGAAAAAAAATAATTTTAGGTCTATTAACAGTACGACGTCCTCAACAGTGACAAGTTTAAAAGTGTAAATATCTAAGGAGATATTCATAATTGATATCTTCCAAGCGTATACATATCATGATATATATCCGCGGATATATATCCTCGAACACTGTATAAAATATCCGCAACTATTTTCGTTTGTGCTTAGTTCCTCGATGATACCGGTGCCAAACAGTTACGAATGTTGACGGAACCGGTTACTGCGCGTTTGACTGATTTAGCGAGAGTCGCCTTGAAGCACGGTCACAGCACACACACTTGCGGCAAGAGAGTGGCGCGTTATAATTAAACATGTACAGTGGCGTAGTCGCAATATTTCTCTCTTATCTCCGCCCCTCCCCGCGCCGCCGCCCGCGCCCTGCCTCCCGACCACCCTCCAACCCCCGCCGTAATGTTGTATTAATATTTAGATTGCTCCAAGAAACTGAACTCGGCGCGCTGTGTGCTAAGAAACTGTACACAAGCGAAATTAATGTAGCGCCTTTTGGATACACCCCCGTGAAAGGGGTTGTTCGCTTAAGGGAAGATTAATTATCAAAGCTTAGGCGTATTGAAAAATATCTAAAATTAACGAATAAATTTGAATAAAGAAAATTATATTTGAAAAAAAATATTTATGTCTGTGGGCAAAAGGCACATAAAAAGGCTCAATAAAAAATATGAGTTGTATTTTAAATACATATCCAGCAAGGAAAAATTAGATGAGTCAGAAAATAAATAAATAACATTATTAAATATTTGAAAAATTTGCAAGAAACAACGTTATAAGTCAACTTGGTTCAACGTTCTTATGCAAAGAACAAAACTACTGGTGCAAAAATTGGATAAAAATAACA
>JADDOH010020657.1:0-16994 GCA_016648135.1 Agrypnia vestita | reverse complement strand
GGTAGGATGTATTTTGCAATTCATATACTTTTTTT
The DNA here is from genome assembly GCA_016648135.1 of Agrypnia vestita. Taxonomy (NCBI): domain Eukaryota; kingdom Metazoa; phylum Arthropoda; class Insecta; order Trichoptera; family Phryganeidae; genus Agrypnia; species Agrypnia vestita. The sequence goes on along the minus strand of JADDOH010020657.1, from coordinate 16,959 downwards.
GGTAAAAGGTATGGAAAATGATCAGAAGGATATATATTTTTTTGTTGTATTTATATTTATTTATTTCGTATGAATTTATACATATAAGTGAAAGTACTTGCTTCACTAGACAAGGTCTTTTCTGAAGCAATTACGTATACAGTTTTTTATTTATGTTTAAGCTTTAGAAAATACTACATATTAGAAATAAAACTTTAAATATCACACATAAGAAATAAAATACTAACACAAGAAAGACTACATATTAGAAATATACTCTTAAACATTGTACATAAGGAATAAAAATAAGATAATTTAACTTGATAAAGAAAAATTCCTGACCTTTCGATAAAAAAAAATAGAGAATCTCCCCATCCAGACAACATCACACACACACACATGTATTTCAAGCATAAATCTTACATAAAACCGTAACACAATCGATAAAAAGATAGAAACAAGACATCTTGGGCTGACGATCAATGAAAACCTACGTCGGTCTCCGCACATCTTAAGCTCTAAAGTTAGAAAACCGATATATACATTCAAAACTCCACGCAGCTTTATGAATCTCAGCCTTCCAAAAATGGTATATTATGCACTCCGTCAAAGTATATGATTTACCTTTATCTAAATTTGTGTTGGAGTATTCCAACATCCACCTTACTACATGTGTACGAATGACATTAATTGAGATAGCTGCGACGCATGAACAAAAGAAAGCACTTAATTCAAAACAGTCGAGGCTTTTGAGATGTGGATAAAGTATAAATGAATATGGATATGTGGATAAAATGGACACTATAGCAAGGCGGATATTGGAATATTCCAATATCTGCCTTGTTACAGTGAGGAATGACATTAATTAAGATAGCAGCGAAGCGTGAACAAAATAAAGTACTTAATCAAAAACAGTAGAGGCTTTTGAGATGTGGATCTATATACGCATATTGAAAGTTTCCTGGGTGGACATAGTAACGAATGATGAAGTCCTCCGACGTATGGAAAAAGACCGAAAAGTGCTTCGAACTATCAAGACAAGAAATCTGGAGTATCTCTGACATTTTATGAGAGGACCAAAACATATTCTAAATCAACTCAGCATCCAGGAGAAAATAAATGGTAAAAGAAGCAAAGGAAGACGCCGCATCTCATGACAACGTAACTTGAGGGACTGGTATAAGCAACTCGACTGAGTGGTTCCGTGCGACGGTAAATAAAGTCGTAATCGCCATAATGATAGCCGACCTCTGATAGCAGATAGCATCATAAGAAGAAGATGAATTAAAAACACTTGTTGAGTTGAATAAAATAGATAACAGAGAAATGCGCGGTAACAATTTACGATCAAATTGTAAAGTTAGATTGACGTTCGTTACACAGGGTAGAAATATGTGCAGTGGGGCGCTCGGCATCACGCTCCGCTATGTGGCCCCAGTTGTTCCGGTGTAGCCCTCTGACGGTGTGTGGCGGACGTATTACGTTGCTAGTTTGAAATTGATCCGACAGGTGCCGCACTGTATCCGGCTCACCGTATGTAATTTATTTCTGATTGAACGTAGTTTTAATGATATTTTGCTCTTGTTTCAGAGGATTGATACTAATTAACAAAAAAACTTTTAATTCAATTGTCTATACATACTACGTAGACTCACTATTTAATGCAGAAAAGTCACTAGACACAAATTTAACTAGAGAACTGTTATTTAATTCACATTCATTTCGCGCTAATCACTCATTTGTGGAAGCCTTTATAATTGTCTTCTAGAATATTTTCACCTATGTGAGCATTTTATCTCGCTGTATCTTATCACACTAATCGCTGTCAGAAGCCCGGTTGATACTCTCTTAATTTAATCCTCTGGCCGCTTATAATTCACACTAGTTGCCACTTTCACAAGTGACACTCTATAGTCTTGCTTCACTGTGAAAACAATTTTGTTGGTCGTGCGCGTTTTCCGCAAACTCTACAAACTTCTGGGGTATTAAAGTTCACAAGGGTTTCTTCCAGACCGTTCGTCAATCTTCAATTATGTGCCTTTACCCTCGATTTTACCTGTCGAGAATGACATATCTTAACATGTTTGAATATAAGTTTTACATTAGCTGGTAATTTCAATATCCTGGCGGTATTCAATTCAAAACACATGTCAAATTCTCTTCTGTAAAGATTTTTTTAATGAAAAATGTTGCAAATTTTCGTTTTTTGAAATTTTATTGTTAAGTGAAATATTCACAAAAAAATAACTTTAAAATTCTTATTATTATTTTTATTTTTTTTATTTTTTCGAATTGAAGCTTACAATGCATGAAGATATTTTACAAAGTAAAAGATTAAAGCGTTTGAATAATATCTGCTCCATACATCTTTTAATCGCTTACAATAATATCTATAAAATTACTTACTTAAAAGTGATGTTTGTTTGTGCGTGTATGTGCAGTGTACGTAGGTTTAAAGGCTATGCGATCATTATTTTATTCATCACATTTTTTTTCCCTAGCTTCATCCCAACTCACTGTCGTCGTCGAGTGTTGGGATCAGATTTCCTCGTCCTTGGGCTTAATATTCTTATATCCTGAGTAACATAATCCAATCCATCTATGCATCTGACCATCCCTTTGCACCACCCATGAAATTGTTGGTCTTCCTCTGGATGTAATTCGGAGAAGATCCATGGAGATCGCCTAATTAACTATGTGATAGGGTGCTCTGCGTCCAATGTAGCCTCTCTCATTGCCATCTCATCTCATCCATTTCAAATCGCCTTTCTTTTAAATATATTTTGAGAAAAGCACGGCTTCTTGGAAGCATTTCAGCCTTGCATTGTTACATATATAATTATATATGTTATGTGCTAATCGGCCTGTGAAAACAGCGCCACCTAACTAGCGTTGCATTTTGGTAGCCTTAATTAGAGAATTATTAACTTTGAAATAAATGGAGACAACGGACATTAATATCTGATGATTCTCATCAAAGGTGCATGACCCTTACAAATGGCAATAAAACTTATCTTTATTTTATCACAAGCATATTCATCAATAAAAAAATCATATTACATACCGATATTGTTATTTTTCCATGGTGCAAACAATCACAAACTTGCTCTCTTTCAACAGTTATCAAAATAAAGCTACTAGATATATTTTTCTGAAATTTTGACAGGCGTCTTTCGAAAGAAGGCATTAAACAACGGTATACTGATTGTTCGATCTTTATGAACAGAACCAGATGTCACTGAAAACACCCACCTTCCTTTCACCTTTTCATAGTGCACGCTCTACTAACACCTTTTATCTATGACATTACCATTCAACTTTGAACTGTCTTGTTGCTTGACGTATTTTGTTCTGAGTTTGTGTGTGTGCCCAGTTTTACGTGATCGTAAAGCCTTCGGATAAGGATTAAGTTGCCATAAAATTCCTGATCTACTGCCCTTCTGTAAGGAAGAAAACCAGCGTTGTGTATCTTCGACCTGGATCAAAAGGACAAAGGTAAGAGCGTGCTTTCCTTCTAACCTTTCTTTCCTTCCAGAACCCGTCTTTCCCATCTTAACTTATCCATTTCACATTACGTGTTCAAACACCGATATTGGGTCAGTAACACCATCAGTTGCACCCTCGTACAATCGCCTGATCCTCATGTCTGAGCAAGACTGTCCCTCATAAGCATGATTCTTCAGATCCTCACGATCAAAAAGCCTAATCCTGGATCCACAGGTTCCTCAAGTTCCTTCACAAGAAAGAAAACAACGCCAATATGAATGGTGAAAGTGTTAGGCCGATATGAAATTTTCGCTCAGTTGCGCACAGACTCATAAATATAGAGTATACATAATGGATAAAACTTGTGACTACTTTGTTTGTTTTTTTTTCCTTAATTAAAACTATAAAATACAATAAATATGCATAAAAGACATATACTCATAAGTAGATGTATTATTTCAAACCATTTTTATGGGAAGATGGTGTGATTTTTTAACATTTAAAAAATGATAAACGTATTATTAGAAAGTTTTTTTTTAATCATCATCGTACATTTAAAACCTTTTGATTTATGCCTTACATAATAACGACATCATCTGTCGTCTGACAAAAATTACTTAATCGTGTCGTTTTATAGAAAAATACAAGCAAAATAAAATATTAGCCCGTAACGTGCGAGAAATTATATTTTTTCAGAAGTCATTTGGAAATATTTCATAACATATTTTTATTATTATTTTAATTATTATTTTCTACTTTCTATTTTCAATTTAAACATGTTTTTATTTCTTGTTATACTTGTATGTCTATTTTTGGTTTTCTATTTTTACTTGTATGTATATATATCTATATGGCGAGGTAAGAATCTTGTCTCATCAAGCTTAAATAAAAACCTATTATTATCATTTCTCGATAGTGTCACCACATTTATAATAAACCTGAATTATACAATACTTAGTGAGTTGATATTCTTGAGGTGAGTTCAATAAAAAAAGTTAATTATCGCATTATAGTAGGGCTTAAATCCATCTATTGGTTTGAAAAAAAATAAATTATCTCTAATATTATTGTATTTTCACATGCATTCCTCCAGTTCACAGTTGTTTCAAAATAATCTTATAACGTCCAATGTTCGGAAAACCTTAGATTGTATTCAGTTTTCTATGATCTGATGATGATGGTCTATTTAATATTTAACAGGTCATTGTACCATTAAGAAAAAATCATTAGTGTATCATCCAAATAGTAATTGAATAATAGGCGACCTAGTCGAGGCCCTTGGGTACTTCCGTATCTAAATATTCATTCAATACATCTCACATTTACTATAAGATACATGAAGCCTATCAATAAGCCTCAAGTCAATAATACCCTCTGTTAATTCTTGGAAGAAGGCAATCTTGAATATGGGCATGTTGTATGGGATCAGAACTATGATATTCATACACAAAAATATATAATAAGCCAATGAAATTCTTTCGAACTCTGATTAAATGTTCCTGAAAATTATGAAACGAGATTCAACTATTTAAGATAATCACACTAACGTCTAGAAGAATATTATATGTAAGTAGAGGATAGACAGGCCAAGGATAAATTTATCTTTCAGAAACCAATTGATTTGTACATTATAATTCATAGCGGTCGAAACGAAGCCTGCGTTTAAGTGACTTCACTAGTTATATAAAAATAATCACGTTGCTGATAGGACGTTTCTCGCAGCATTTCTATGATCCATAATTTTTTGTCAATTTGTTCTGTCGAAACTAAAATTGTGACAAAAATGTTATAATTACTTTTTTAATTAGTCGTAAATAAAAAACTGATAGATTAAATAGCAAAATTATTGTACATCATGACTGAGTATTTATGTTCATTTTTCAAAAAAGGCAAAATTTTAAGTTTAAAGCGTTGAATGACGGATAACTTTCGGACCGCCAAAATATATAGACTCGTGAACTAACGTGAATTTATTTTGAAACATTTATGAAAAGTCAAACAAAATAATCTTCAAAAGTAAAATATCTTAATAAGTCTAAAAATGAAATTCTAAAAGAATTAAAAAAACAACGTCTATTTCAAAATTTATTCTAAAAACAACATCTAGATTATTTTATTACATCTTTACGATGAAAATATGAATGTTTTATAAGTTTCTTTTTATATTTTTACATTCCGCGAATTGATTGAAGTAATAAAACATAAATCAACTCAAGTTTTGTGTTAAATATTTTTAAAATTCTGTACTGTTAATGTTAAACAATAATTAATATCTCCTTTAGTAATTTATTTATTTTTATTGATTGGTATTTAATAATAATAATAATTATTATGATTATAATTATTAATGTAATTATTTAAATAGAAATGTGAACACGGAATTCGTGTTGCATCAATATTCTCACTATTTTCTACACTTTCTTACTATACTTACGTATAATGGTAAAACCAATAACTGTATTGATTGTATTATTATTCATGTAAATTCTCATCATTTCACCAAATAATTAAAGCAAATTCAAAAAACCCACAATTCAACCAAATATATAAATTAACTAAAATTTTCTATGTTTATCAGTTGATAATGACACTCTGCCGAAACGATTATCCTGGTTTGGATACTAAAATATTGAACTCTCAAAATTACGTGTTGATTTTTTATCTTTTAAAAATTAGTAAACCATTGAAATCCTAAAGAAATTAAATTGTGAGAAAACACTTATGAACATCACATTTCACTAGATGTCTCCGGTCTTAGATTTGTTTCCTCTAATGACTAAAACGAGCATCTCCACTACGCGACCCACTGCCCTTCTCGAAGAAGTTCACAGAATTTTTTTTTTATAATTTACACTTTCTGTACAACTTAGGTTAGTTCTTAATTACACCTGATGACTAGTGGGACTGCTTTCGAAACTACAGTAGTGATGAATATAACTCATTGTGTGTATTACAAAGTTTAATTATGTGTTGATTGAAATAATCACGTTGCACCACGAAGTACATAATAGCCATGTCAATCAATAAAAGTGGATCTTTTCTCATATATTTATATCTCAACTCATTTATTCACATTTCTGTTACAATAAAACAGCGAAATTATTGCAATTGAAAATATGACATACAATATTGCGCAACTGGTAATATCATTACTAGTTACGTAATGTATAATAAATAGTTAATGAGCAAAAAACAACAGTTATCACTAGCATAAATTATTGAAGTATGCAAAAGATTCCTTGATTCCGAACAAATATATAGAACTTTAAAAATTTGATAATGTGTGAATGTTCTTACAATAGAATTAGTGAACGTTGCATTGTGTAGAGTGATCACTAAAACCAGCTCATTCAGTTTGTAAGCCCCGAGCTATCGTATGAGAGACTTCCATCCACATTTCACGTATATCAATAGCTTCGTCTCTGTGAGACATCTATAATTTAATCCCAATTGACAATATGATCGTTGATGTAATAGACAAAACAGCTTTATGTTGTGATTATACTTTTGAAATACAATAATGTAACATAATATAATAGTATTTGGATGAAATTATATTATATTATCATGCACAATTTATGAGCGTGTCATACCTATGTTTGTGCTTAACGGAATAAAAAGATTAATTTAATAATAGTTGTACAAATAAAACCACAACACAGTTTTCCACACCCCTGTGATGCAAGATTTGTTCCCCCACCGATTGTGTTATCTAACAAACCCCGCAAAAATGTTTGTACATATGTTCCCGAGCGCTGGCGTCACGGAGACGTACGTAAGAGTGACGGCATCCAAAAAATAGAGAAATCATGAATTCGGCAAAAAAGTGAACCGGAAATACCGGAAGCCATCCATTCACGGGCCCCGCGCGATCACGTAGCGTGCGGCGCTTCCCGTCACATCGGACGGGAACGCGAACGTGAAGGCACGCGGGTATTACGTTTTCAGCGAAAATATTGAATAGAAAAATCATACAGCGAGGCGCCTTGCGAAGGGTATTTGTCAATTAAGCCTGCGAAAGAGCCTCGAAAAAGAATGTGGTTTATGGCGTATTCTGTGCGTTGGAAATAAAAATGCTCCCCGACGTTTTATTATATGTACGATGTTATGGAATGATAAAATGTATTTTCGATCGTCGCAGTGCGAGGTCTTAAATGTGCAATATCGCATCTAGTTGCATTACTAAATTATATTAAAATAAACGTTATGCGACACCAGAAATGAGTCGTATATTTCCAGACACCGCTAACTCCTTATCAAAATTTACAGCAGGTCAAGTAATTTATACCTTATTGTGTGAGATGTTATTACCTACACTGTTAGTTTTTCTAGAAAGTTTGTTATAAATGTAAACAAACTTTCTAGAAAAACTAACAGTGTAGGTAATAACATCTCACACAGTAAGGTATACATTACTAGACCTGTTGTAAATTTCTTTGGTTTGGAGTTAGCGGTGTCTGGAAATACACGATGATAAAATAAATCACGAAAAGTTATATTTTACACATTTAGAATTACAAATATTATCCTGGTATTTGTCACGATGGTACGGTGATTTGGCATTTGGTATTTGTCAAAAAATTAATCATTTTAATTTTGCTAAATAAAGAATAGATATAGCATCAATATTTAATAGGGTGGTTCGAAAAATTTTTTTTTTCAATTGGTTGAACATCATTGTAGATCGACATTAAAAAATGTTTATAAAATTTGTTTGTATCTAATTTTATTTTAATTACACCAACATGTTTCGGAAGAACCGTTCCATCGTTTTATAAATGTCAAAATATCAAAATTAATGATGTTTTTTGTTTTTCTAAATTATTCTTGTCCGATTCTTAAAAAAATTCCGATAATTGAGTGTAGTCAAGAACTTCAGCAATAATGATTAAAAATTATTTTTAAAATAATTTAGAAAACCAAAAAAAACAAAAGAAATCATTTATTTTGTTATTTTGGCATACATAAAATACCCTGACGTTGGAAAGGTTTTTCCGAGAAAACGAAAAATATAAGTAGATATAAACAAATAATAAAATCAATTTTTTTTTCGAAAAATTATTTAATTCCTATTTTTAGAAACATAGCAATAAAATGGTTCTAAATAGTCTCAAAATAAAATTTATGGAATATTAATATATTCTGATAGTTCTAACTGCCACTTTTCGAATTTTTTTCGAGGTAAGGGTTTCAATCGTTTCACTTTCAATTTCTACATGGATGGACTGTTTTGATTTTAGGTTTGAGATTATTGTGACATATTTGTGTATTTTTTTTTTTGGTAAATATTGAAGTAGAATGGTCGACAGTTTATATTCATACTTTCCAACATGAACAAGTGGAAGGCGACGTTGAAATCGTATCATCTGAAAATCAAAAATCTTTTAAAATAACACAATAAGACCGTTTGTAAAAGTAAAAAAAGTGTATATTCGTCCTTTTCCCAGTATTTCGACAAACAAGTCAGGTTTGTTCCGTAACCAACGGCCGGCCGCAATATACGTAATTAAAATGTTTGCGTTATTTCATTATTTTCTATGTAAGCGTACAAAAATAATGATTGTTTTACATAGAGAAATAAACAGACACCATGAACAGATTTTTTATTTATTTAAATCGTAATTAGTTTTTTTTTAATCTATTAATGAACCTTTAACTACCGACGTGTTTTTTGTAACGTAAGTACCGACAGGTACCTCGCTAGGTATATAGAAATACCTGTTCTAAAGTAGGTATTGTTTTAAACATTTTATCCCCGTAGATTGACATCTAATATTTATTTTGAAAGAAGGTAAATAAGATGAAAATCAAGAGCAAAAGATATTAAAAAAATAAATTATCATGCAAGATGTAGGAAAAAGATGGAAATAAATGCAAATGATAGTTATTTATCCAAACAGCGTCTTTCATATGGATCCACCAAGTAGAAAGCACAAATAAATGTTAAAGAAAAAGAAGAATTAATTGGAATGCAAAGAAAAAACAAAAAAAAAGTGATTTGGTAAAAAGAGAAAGAAAAACCCAACAAAGTGACAAGCGTGACTAAAAAATCTATAAAATTATGATACAGTAAAAAAATATTAAATATAATATGTAAAAATAATCAAGGTTAAGAGAAAAATCTAGAATACAAATTCGTAACAGATAAGAGTAACAAACAAGTGAAGTAATTACCATATGTGAGAATGAAGTGAATATGGCCATTTTACAGCTTATCTCATACGACATGTTACATATTGGTACACAATATATAGCAAGCAGCTTTTAATAATTGTATCGTTTTGTAAAGCTTATGACAATTTTAAATAATAATTGTAACGATATTGACCTCTTGAACATTGGTCTTACTGAATTTAAAAGAATGCTTTAGATTACATCTACTAAATCAACTTTGACCAATAACTCACTATATCTAATATTCTCTTTCTCCACCTCTATCCTTACTCCTTTCTCATCATCCTTTTTCTCCCATTAATTAACTCATTTACTATATACTTTTTCTTTTTTCACATTCAATCACTTAACATTATTCAGTCTTTACATTGTTTGTTGCTTACCACTTTTCATTAATTAATTCAAAATAATTAACTTACAAATATCTTATCTAACTTTGTTCTTAACATCTGTGAATCGTATTAATTGATCTATGAATGAACTATGAAATGAACACTATGCTTTTACATAAAATGTTTAAAAAACTGTTAAGATTCCTTAATAAATACCTAAAATATATCTCAAACTTAAAAGATAGGCAACGTTATAAAAATACATCAATAGTAATGAAAAAAATACAATAATTAATATCTATAATTATATATCTATTATATAATGGATTTTTTAATGTCTAAAATTTGATTCGATTCATCTGAGCTTCCGAATTGCCTTAAATTTTTTCTCTAGTTATAAAAACATAAACCCCACTCAATATTTGACACGACACGTGCCGTGGACATGAAAAATTGAAAATAAATGATTTATGGTTTGTATTGTCAATGACTTTTTTCTTAGTGCACAATTCTCTATGCCCGGACCGATCCGATTATAATCGTTACGGAAATGTCAACTGTCAAAAAATTATTTATGAAATTTTTTCGAGCGTTATCGAATGGAATTTTTTATATTTTATAAAAAATGACGGTCATCTCTTCAACTTTTAGATTTTCGAGGATTATATGGAATAAATTATTGTTATTTTTTATAATAATTAATGTGAATATGTGTATGTACAAACACTGATTAATGTACCAATGCCCTTCTGTGGAACTCGTGGTGAAATAATGTTAAGTAATTTTTTTAAGAACATAAATGTGATACCTACGTTACATCGGAGAGACATGTTTGTTTCCTTGGAAATAGGTGAATTAGTAACATTTTACAATGAAAAACATTTTCAAAAATTCAAATATCAGAAAAACAGTGCATATTGCAGATAATATTCAAAAAAATAATATTTTCGGTTTAAATAATAAAATAAAAACAATCTCTTTGGTAGTGAACTACTGAATAACCAAATAAATTTATCTATTTGCTCTTTATAATATATTTCTCTTAAAAAATCAATTAAATATCCATTGACATTATAATTTACCTCTTTCTCTCTTCCAATCCCTTTGCAAATTTTCAGCATTGAAATACTCTATTTTTTTTCACATGAAGCAAACACATTGTGGCGAGTTATAAAATCTTAAAATAAAATGATTCTTTGTTTAACGTGTAGTTAATTGGAAGGGAAATATTTCTAGAATTGGGTTACGCGACAAATCTAGTCGTTTATTAAGTAAATATTATTTATTTATTTTTAATGATTTTTTCTATTTCTAAGGCTTCTAAATTATTGAGACGTATACCTATGTTATTTCAATGGTACATTTTCACCCGAAGATTGGTCAAATTTTTGGTTATTTTCTATTAAATGAATTGCGAATTATGAATAGTCTACAATATTTAGGTATCTTTTGTGTTCAATGACTCTTGTATTTATATTCCGAACTCATTCATCCGTGTATTTAAAATATTTTATCTGCATCCTTAATACTTCACCTACATTAATTAAAGTACAAAGATAAATTGAGATATGCGATAACACATAATTACAATGTTATTAGTATTATTCTTGATAGTTCATTTCTCACTCCTTGCGTTTTAAGAGAAACACTGAAATAATAAATTCTTGCGAGGAAGAAAGCAGTCTAAGCAATGCTTAAAAATTATTTATTAAAGTGAAACTCAACACGTTTCCTCTTCATTTGTTCTTTAAAATATTTATCAAAATCAATTAATTTTTATAGGATAAAATGGAACCAAAAATATGATGTATTTTCTTATTTTTTGATATTAAAATAAAATATTAAGGCATAGTAGCTGATGATGAAAATAACATTGCCAACAAAATGGCTGGGTTGATCTATAAAATTCAGAAAATATATCTCAAATTTTTCCCTTATAATTAAAAGTTTTGACTGATCAAAAGACAAATTTTTGTGGGTTTTCATATTAAAACTTATTATTAATAGATCGAGTACAAAATATTGTGGATATAAAAAATATACTCCCAGAAAGCCAAAATTAAAATTATACAATATTTTTATAACAATAGTGGAGAAAGGAATATATTTTAATAATAACAGGGAACTAAAATTAGATTTTATGTTTTTTCCGAGTACTCGTCGTAATAACATGTAATTTTTCATATTTAACAGCTAAATTTGTAATAAGTTTCAATGATTTTGTAATCATATTATGTCATTAATAAACGCCGATAAATCGGTATTTATCAATCACATAATATATTTACATTACTAAATAAATACAGGCCTAGAACAGTAGATAAAAAGCCTCCCAGGCACTACCTATTTTGTATATTTTTCCAAAGACCTTTTCTAAAGTAGGTAGCTTTTTTAATTCAATGTACAAATTATAATTTAAATGTGAAAACCGTAAGGTTTATATGGTAAACCGTTATTTTTTAATAAAATTCTTCATCTTATAAGTACATTTTTATATTTACTATCATAATAATTTAATTCTATCCTGTTGTATTGCACACAGACGTGAAACAAATTCATTTTGACAGCTGTTCGTGTTTTATTCCATTAAGTGAAACTGTGTGGTAAGCGCGTCAAAAATTTTTAATTATTTTGTAATACTATTTATTATTATTTTAAAAATAAGGCTTTAAAACTTGACGATTCTCCAATTATTTTTCGTCACGTTTGAATGATTATTTTTCATGTAAATTACTTCCTTATTTTATTACTTCCTTTCTTCTGCGTAGCGTCTGCTTGTCTGCAGAAAAAACTTTGGATCGATTTTAAACCCTTTTTCCTTGATCCAATCAAGCTGAAACTTTGCAGGCAGACTCGTGACGATAATAAATATGATCTAACAAATTTTCGTTTAAAAAATTTAATAATTATAGGATAATTTTTGATTTTTAGAAATTTTAACTATTTTGTATTGTTTAATTTTCGAGCCCGAGTAAGCGTGGAGTAAGCGCGAAACCTGTTTCAATGAGAAAGGGAGAGTAATTAAAACTTGTTTTTTATGGGTAAATTTTTCTGCACTTGATTTCTATTTGAATAAAATTGTTACGAGAATCTAAAATTCTAAAACAATGGTAACTACAAATTATCAAAGTCTCTCGAATAGTCCACATGAATCTAGAATCAATTGAATTATTCTCGAAGATCAAATATTCACTATGTATCGCGAACCAACATTTAAGTATAAAAGCGATGATAAGCCACACGCATTGTTTATTTGCTGTTTGACAATGTGACGTAGAAGCAACCATAGAAAAACGAATTTACCAGAGAATCCCAGAGTGAGTAGGTACTTGCGAAACTAATCAAAACTACCTGGCGAAAGACAAAAGTGCCTTTTCCATATAAATTACGATTACAAAATTGGTGCAATATAAAAAACGGTGCTTCGATTAAGTTCTAGTTCAGTTTATTAATTCAATTAATACAATTTCAATTCATTTCCAGTGTTTTAATTTGCTTCCCACAGCCACGATCCCGTGACAGCATCACTTCACACCCCGAATCTAATATTTTATAGCAGCAAGCAATCGGCCATAGCCGATTAGCCTGCTAGGCCTACGCAGCGATTGGTATTTACAAGTGGCTATCGTCCATTGCCTACTGCTAGGCCCTCCGTGCAGTTATGGTGGCGTTTTGTAAAGCGTAACAAATGTTTTCATAACTTATTTTTTATTAAAAAATGTAAAATGAAAGTTAATGAATATATTATTGAAGCAAGTTTAATACAAAAATATAAAAACGAAAGAGAAACGAAAGAAATATTATACGCAAAATGACATTAGTTCACTTCGCAGTTTGAAAAAAATATAAAGCGTAATAAATGTTTTCATAACATAATTTTTGTTCAAAAATGTAAAATAAAAGTTAATGAATATATTATTGAAGGGAGTTTAATACAAAAATATAAAACTAAAAGAGAAACGAAACGAAATGTGTTCAAGTCAAACCATCGTCAAACCTCAAAAAGTGGTATCGCTAGCACAAAAAATATATTCCCGCGTCACAGTTGGCTGTTGTGTATGACACTAAAAATATTCCACGAAAATATTTAAAAAAAACGATTAATATCCTATAGTTTAATATAATTTGAATGTTTCTACTCCCTTTATTTACTCGTGACGTCTGCTTGCTTGCTTGCTTGCCGGCTTGCCGTCGAAAAAACTTTGGATCGATTTTGACCCTTTTCCCGTGATCCAATCGAGCTGAAACTTTGCAAGTAGACTCGTGGCCACAATCAAGAAGATTTATCAAATTTTCATTTAAAAAAATAATTATAGTATAATTTTGGATTTTTAGAAATTTTACTAGTTTTTTCAAATTGAAATTATTACAAAAGTTTGATTACTAGCAACGGTGGCTCGATAACGTCGCGGAATATTTTCTAAATTTGAATTACTCCGTCGGTATACATAATAGGTACTTCACCACGAATTTCGAAAATCTAAATTGACTCACAAATGTTCTTAGAATTTAATCTTCAAAGTATGAAGTGTCTTATCAATGCTCAAAACATCTCACATTTTAGAAATATATTAAATTACTGTAAGTTTAGTGTTATGTTATATGTTTTAATTCGGTGTAATTGTTGTTATATTTTAAAAAGAAAGGGAGTACAATAAAAACTTGGTTTTTATGGGTTACTTTTTTAATATCAGTTTGTTCGTATTCCTATATTTTTTAATCTCTTTAATGTACTCTAAAATGGGTTTTTTTAACTGGCAACAGAAATCATCCACTTACCGCAACATCATTTTTGGCGTACTAAATATATAGATATTTCAATAGATACGTATTACATATGATACTATTTAAATTTTCAAATAACCACTTTCTTATGATTATGAATGAATTTTAAAACAAGAAAGTAATATGTATGAGCCGCAAGAAATGATAAATCTGTTACACCCGTTGTGAAGGAAATGCATATACAACACGTGCACATACATTATGTACATGTCAAATACTCGTTTGCTTGTGCAGCAAAGGCTTTACTCGCTGTCGTGACTGAGGGTTGAAGAATTTATTATCTTCGAAGAAATAAATGCCCGAGGGTTGCGTGTTGCAGTGAGCGTCCGCTGTGCGGCCAAAATACACATTGCCCAGTTCAGAGAAAAGCAGCTAAATGTACGCGTGGTTTAATTAATATTACAAAGCATTTCGCGCCCCTAGTCTTAAATCATGACATGTCAAAAAACGTCATAATTGGATTCAGGTTTCAATTCTCAAAAAGAAAGAAAACAACGTAACCAGTTCAAAGTTAACCATCAAAAGTTAACTACTTTATTTTTCTTATTGTACATCATTTTAATTTTAAATGTAATCAAGATATATATATTATATATAAAGAAACCCATGTTTCCCTACCCGCAAAGTTTTCTCCACAACCAGCTACATCCACCCACCGGTGGTGATGGTGGTGGAGAGTCCTTGGTGTCACATCGAAAATAAGCGAGTTTGGTGGGGGTGGCTGTGCGTGGGTGGAAGTAGGTGACGAAAATGTGCTTTCTGGCACATTTTTTTGTTATAGGAAGGTCGCAAATGCTTCGGATTGTTTCAAAATAGGCGCGCCGACTGTGAGTTTAGGAGGTTCCGAAAAACCTGCTATAGAAAGTTCTGGAAGTAGAAGGTTCAAGAAAATTCCCGAAAATTCTATAAGGTTCTAAACTGAGTGGCGGAATGAGTCGGTGTGTCTAGAAGGTTCCTGTACATTCGATAAATTTCTTGAAAGTTCTGAAAGGAGAATGTTCTAGAAGGTTCGCGAAAGTTCTATGACGATGCAAATAGTGTACGCCGACTGTGAGTCTAGAAGGTTCCGAAAAACCTGCTTTAGAAAGTTCTGGAAGTAGAAGGTTCTAGAAAATTCCCGAAAATTCTATAAAACTAAACTGAGTGGCGGAATGTATCGGTGTGTCTAGAAGGTTCCTGAACATTCAATAAATTTCTTGAAAGTTCTGGAAGGAGAATGTTCTAGAAGGTTCGCGAAAGTTCTATGACGATCCAAACAGTTACTAAAAATCAACGCGTGTGAAGCCGCGCGGGCACAGCTAGTATTTTATAAAATTAAATATGAGAAGGAAATTTTCATAGTTTTTTTGAGATATAATTTGATGTAACACATGTATATTATTATTTTATCTACATAAACATATAAAAAATTGAAATTTCTGTAAGGGATCATTGCAAAAATTAACGAAAAGATTTTCTTCCAAAATTACAGAACTTAAATATTTTTCTCTTCGAGTGGAAAAATTTAAGATTTTTTAATTTTTTGTGATACCTAGGGCTTAGATATACAATAACCGATCTTTTGAAAAACCAGTTTTCAAATTTCATTATTTCATAAAAACCGCCTTTGACCGGTTTTCGAAGATTTACAAAAAAAAAATTTGATAACAAATAATCCTTTTTTTTTAAATGTGTTTATATAACATCAAAATTATGCCACATACAATATCGTAAAACAAATATTAATTAATTTTACTTTATATAATTGTGAATGGTATAAGAAAAATTAACTAAACAAACGAAACTAAAGACCTAATCGTATATTGTAATGTATAAGCCGCCATTATTCGTTATTTTTTCGTTTGCTAATGATCATGCGCCTAATATGATTAAATATTTTATTACAGATTGTTAGTTAACTTTGTAAGAACCACTACCAGATTT
The DNA here is from genome assembly GCA_016648135.1 of Agrypnia vestita. Taxonomy (NCBI): domain Eukaryota; kingdom Metazoa; phylum Arthropoda; class Insecta; order Trichoptera; family Phryganeidae; genus Agrypnia; species Agrypnia vestita. The sequence continues at coordinate 280 of JADDOH010020657.1, read as the reverse complement.
TAGGTCTACCGGTTTCGAGACGTACCCGTCTCTTCGTCGGGACCAACACTACACCACTATATCCACAACACTATACACCTCAACCATAGTATTGCTACACTTCCACCAATAATTGATGACACATGGAACAAACATGCACATTGTTCCTGACAAGACTAACACGCATGTGATCAATGATTAATATTATATACGTATATCAGTACGGCTTGTGCACATTTGTCTGGCGCCGACCGTAACCGAGTTTGAATTGCACATTTAATGTTTCTGTAGCATTTTCCGT
>JADDOH010020652.1:0-14297 GCA_016648135.1 Agrypnia vestita | reverse complement strand
TTCTTAATTTTGAAAAGGCGTTCGACTCAGTAGAACTTTGGACGATAGAAAAAATTGCGGACTCTAGATATGGGAACTTAACCAAAAATATATAATTGTAAGCCGGTACCATGAGAAAAATGCTTGAAAACCACAGCAGAGTCGTTTAAAAATCTACCGGCTCCGACTTTATCTTACGGCCCGACCTCGACTCCGAAAGAAATACTGTTTGCACACATTTCTCACATGTAACACCGATCAGGTATATTGAACGCTAGAGTGACAAAACGCGATAGCAAAAGAACGACCCGCATAAATGTAGGTACCCGGTATGTGTATGCATCCGTTGTTGATGATTCGCTTTCGCCCCAGACGTCTAAAGCTTATACATTTGTTACTTTCATGACGCATACATAATCGCTTAATAAAAATAGAATATACTCGTAATTTTGAAGAGAGTAGTCGGAATCAATCGATTTCTGATGACACCGATTAATCTACATATTAATTACGCTAAAAATGATGATGTTGTTGTTAGTGGATGATTTCGGTTGCCAGTTAAAAAAACATTTTAGAGTAGGTACATTAAAAATATTGAGTTTTACAGATCACTTTAAAAATACATTTAGATATAATTTAATATGTAGAAATATTATATGCGTTATTTAATACGAATATTATATTTATTGATTAATAACGAAATGCCACATTTTCTTCAATCAATTCTATTTTTACTGGCAAGTCATATCGAAATTGAATTTTGACATATCGGCCGTTTGACAGGTGAAACCATTGACGTATTATAATAGGTGATGCACCTAGATTAATCTTAATATCGTGAATATTAATGTTGAGGTTACATCTTTACCTGAATTGTGAGGTTAAAACACACATGCTACCTTATGCGTAGATTTGAAGTCCAAAATTTCAGTTAATTTACGCATATATACCACCGATTGTTAAATGTATGACTACCGGCCATATTATAGCTATTTATTTATATAAATAAAACATCGTTTCTAATTTTTCAGTCTTTCAAACACTTATAACGAATTACGTTTAAGTGATATATAGATCTCCTTCCACTTAAGAAAATCTCTTGAATTGGTCGCAAAATGCCACCATAACTGTACGCAGGGCCTAGCAGTAGGCAATGGACGAATTGCGGAAAATTAATTACTAATCAAGATAAATCTAAAATAATCATATTGGGTAACCGGTTAAAATACCACCACTACTCCACATCCCAGTTGAAAACACGAATATATTCTCAATTAACAGAGACACGAGACTCAGACCGATCGCACTTAATCATTATTAGCAACGTTTTGATGACTCGTGATGACTTGGCAAAAAATGTAATAAATGATATTGTAAGTAGATGAGAGTTATAACATACCGGGCCACACGCACTGATGCTGGGTTTCCTTGTTCGTGGCTTGCAATTGATGGAAGACCTTCCTCTCGGAAAATATATCTTTAAAGACGCAGACGTTTTGCCACAGTACCTAATTGTTGCAGTTGCATTAAAAAACGCTTTTAATTAATTAATTTAAAAATAAATTATAAAATTATTATGTACCAAGTAATTAAATAATTTATTGAGTTAAAAACACCATTACATCTTCTAAGTATTAGTGAAGTGCTCTAGCTATAATTAAGGTTATGGTGGTAATATTAATGCTGTTGTAGTGGGATGGGTTGTATTCGGCCGTATTCTGAAATAAGCGATATTGGGATCATAAGATTGTTATCCCAACACGTAAAAGACGAGAATAAAAAAAATAAATAAACGAGACCTAGGTATGCTTCGGTGATTGTTTCTTTAAGTTTCTATTTGAGAGAGGGAGGGAGAAAGAAGTACATGACGGTAAAAAGAAGTAAAAGGAAGGAGAAAGAAGTACATGACGGAAAAAGCGACATCAAGACAGTTTTTGGAATCAACTAAAAAATTAAGGACTTGTTGAGATCAGCGAAGGATCGACGCTTAGAAACAGACGGTGTGCAAACTCGGTCATCCAGGAAAATCAGCACTAGCTGAGCATTTTCTGGATATCGGCCATCATTTTGCATTTGAACCAATAATCCTTGGAAAGCCTAAAAATCACCATACACGGCTTATCAAGGAAGAACTCGAAATCTACAAGCACCCGATAAATATTAATAGAGATGAAGGTTTCAAATTAAAAAAATCATGGTATCCGGCGCTTCAAAGTCAATCTCGTCGCAGATTTCGCAGAGATAGTGATCGGACAATAAATGAAAGATACACACAACACAAGACAACACATGACCCGACATGGTATTGCCATGTAATACATAAACACAGAAACACCAAGCTTTCTACACGGTATTGCTAGCCAATACTTAACCACAACACCAACACTCACAACACATCAGCCTTGATGATGGACCCTGCAATGGGATCCGGCGGATCGGCCAGAAGGGTCGTAAAAACCCGGCATAATACCCTAGAAGGCCAGACAACAAACCAGAAGTAAGGTGAAAATATAAATAAGAGTACAACGCGATACTGAAAATTTCGCCATAATTTTACATTAGGACGGTGTGGGAGAAGAAATTAAAAAGCGTATATGAGTACAGCATTTGTACTTATTTCACGTAATTTTAGTAGAAAGATGAGAATCGCAAGGCAACGTTTGCGATAGGTATTTCGGTATCGGTTGAAGCTTTGTCAGATGAGACTGCCTAGGTAAGAAGGCACCGGAGAAATCAATCTCTTTTCTAAAGGTATTTCAGACATCGGAAAGCGCAAATAAAGGTATTTAATTTGAGAGATATATATAAAAATATACTAATCACCTTATTTAAGTACGAAGAACATCGAACACCGAAGTATACCTACGTGTCGTTTATTTTATTTTTTTATTCTCGATGTTGGTATATCAATCTTAAGATCCCAATATTGCTATTTTCGAAATACGATCGATTGTATAACATTGTAATGCCGCCAATTCTGACGTTTTAAGTTTAACAGGTTTGAAATTAATGAATTGAAAACTCTAAAACGTAAACAAACATTAAGTTATTCACAATTATGAATAATGAGCTTTCTAATTCATTGAATTCGTTTAAACCTGTCAAACTTAAATCTTCAAAATTGGCGGCATTACAGTATTATTTGGCTTCGACCAAATCACAAAAAAGACACTTAAAGATAATATATAAACTCTTACCTTCCCCTCCCCCTGATATACTTTCAATTCAAATCTGTACCGTTCGACCGATCAGACTCAAAATTTGGAAACTTATTCTTTAGGACCCGGCAGATAATATAGGCAATTTTTCTCCCCTCCCCTTTTTCCCCTTTCCCTCCACCTGATATATTTTCAATGCAAATTTGTGCCGTTCGACTTATTTTATTTTTTACATAAACTTATTCTTTACGACTAGGTGGGTAATATAGGCGACATTTCCCTTTCTCTCTTTACCCCACCCTCTCCCACAGATATATTTTCTGTACAAATCTACACCGTTTGATCGATCTGACTCAAATTTTGCACTCGTTTTTCTATTTATGCACAATTTTGTACCGGTGGGTAACATAGGTGACATTTCCCCCTCCATCGTTACCCCCGTCCCTCTGACGCGTTTATTGAAAGTATATTGTACTAGTGCGCAGAGCTTCGCAATACTCGAGTATATATTCCGATTCTGATAACACGCACGTATTCCTTGCTAGTACGCAAAAATCGAGTATATTTTCAAACTTCGCATACAAAAATAATCACTGAAAAACATACTACGTTAGCACCATTCCGCAATAGCCGAGTATGTTTTCCAGGCGCACGTTTCGCCCGCGCAGGTGGAAACTATACTCGATTAGTGGCATGCCCGCCATTTTGGTAGATTGCTATCACTTTCTTTTGCACGGAAGAATAGTTATCTATCCTATTTTTCTATTGCGTCATCTTTCGACAAGTGCCATTGTTTTGATTAACAGTTTTTTAGTAAACAAGTGAAAAATAATTGGATTTTGACATAACTGGTGCACGAATTACCTTATAAATAACAATAAAGTGTGAAAATGATTCCAAAGACTCATTGTGTTAAGTAAACTGGGTATTTTTTACGAACCGTATATTTTACAGAGAAGCCAATCTCGACGTTTCGCTGAAGTCTGGAGAATATCGACCACAGATAACGCAAAATAAATAATTCAATTAACAAATTAACACATTGTTCACTAAAAATTAAAAAAAAATTCAGTTAAATATTATTATTTAGGCGTAATTTTATAATAATTATATCAAATTTCTTAATGATGATTGTCACTTCAACATATCTTGTTTAATTTGTGCAATTAAAGACAGGCTTTGTCAGTTTGCCAGGTCCTAAAGAATAAGTATGCAAAATTTGGATCAGATCAGTCAAACGTTATAGATTTGTAAAGAAAATATATCAGTGGGAGGTGGGGGGTGAAAGAAGAGGGAGGAATATCGCCTATATTACCTCCCGGGTCCTAAAGAATAAGTTTGCAAATTTTGAGTCCTATCGGTCGAACGGTACAGATTTGTATTGAAAATATATCAGTGGGAGGGGAAGGGGTAAAGGAGGAGGACGGAAATGTCACCTATGTTACTCCCCGTACACCCTATCCCCTCCCCTGATATATTTTATACACAAATCTATACCGTTTGACCAATCTGACTCAAATTTTGCATTCATATTCTGTCCCGATCCCCATCTTTAAGTCCCGATGGAATACCGTCGGGACCTAAAGAATATGAATGCAAATAGGCCACATTTCCCCCTGAATTTCCCAGGGGGGAAATGTGGCCTAATATTTATTACTCATATTTATTAGTAAATAAGCGACTTACATTGACAATATGTAGTAACAAAGGAGCAAAGAGGTTATAACACAAACATAGTGGAAATCCTGACGGTGATCTGAGCTTCCAACGGGGATTCTAGCAAAGATCCATCGAATACGTTGTTTAGTCTTTGATGACTATTCGTTGGTGACGCTTGGGGTCCCATTATTAGAAGAAAGTCCGCTTTTTGAGTGGTTTAATTATTCAAAATGGTCACTAATGATACGGTTAATCTCAAGAACTAAATAGCGCGCGTAAACGATGAGTACACGTGGGTCACTAATTTTCTCACTTACGAAGGTACTGAGCGGGGCGGGGTGGAGCTGCACCGTTACGTCGGAGGTACATAGTCTGCAGACTAATCTAGGGTTAACTATCGCAGTCGGGACACAACATAAAAAATAATTTTGTTAAATATACAAGGAGCTTTTATCAACGCGCAGTTTCCGTTTACGGTTCGCATAATCTGAAGACATAAAATATGCAAATCACTCGTGTTTAAGCAGTGCATGACTTTCAAGAATCCAATTACCGAAAGCCGATCGGTGGCGTAAGGTAGCGAGCGCACGAACCATTAATTAAATGATACGCCGCTCGCCCGTCGCAACCCGCGGCACGCACGCTGGGAGGGCGCGCCGCTCAGCCGCCGCCGCTCGGTCATTGACAGGAAGATCAAACTCGCTTTGAAGGAAGAAACTCGCGCGACGCGAGAAAGTTCCCTGCGAGAGCTGGACACGCTTCGCCGAGGAACTATCATTACTTAGGTGACTCCCAAATCTGCTATAAACTCCCTACTGCACTTGTGCGCTTCTCGCGATGAACCTCCGCGAACATTCTGAGGGTTCAATCAAGTGGCGTTTTGATTATTGTTTATGCACACCACATTACCACATTGGGGTTCTTTAAAAGATATATTTTTTTAATCGGGGGACACTTTTATATGCTATTGGGCGATGACTGCGACGTTTCAGACCAAATACGTCACAGCATTAAAAAGCCGTAATAAGTAGATTTAATAGGTGGGTACATCCCTCTCCCGACCCCCGTAGTATTTTAAACAATAGGAATCGTATTTAAACGTATCAGTATCGCAACTAGAGCTTTCGAGAAATAACATACCTTTTGTTCTTAGACTGAATTTACGATAGTGCCATATAAATAGCGTTTACAAGTAAGTGAGATTAAAAAAACTCGGAAAATGACATATATCTGGTATCTGTCTGAAGAACTTATTGCTTTTGCGTACTTCGATGATGAAATTTCCTTGGAAACTTAACGAGGGATGGTCACTGCCCTCGAAAATCAAGGATCGAAAGGTTCTCCAAGGCGTACAACTCGCAAAAATGCTATCATTGTGGCTTAAAATGTAGAAGATTTCATTCCAAATCATACATTGAATTTTTTCAACACATTCGCCGTTTCGTGTGATTTTTTGACGAAAGATGTTAGGACGTGGAAGAATAATGATAACTACAATAAAGCTAAGACTTTTGTGCTAAGAAAGTTATAAGTGATATAGTATAGAGAGGAGCAGTGTTCGTGGAAGTGATCGGTGGTGTGGAGACGATCATCTTCACTCCACCGATGAAAAGCAGAAGCAATATTTGCTCATGGCGGATAAAGATTATTGACGAAAATTTCCTGACCCAAGAAAGTTCACGTTGACATCATGTTGAATAATTATAGCATAAGAAATCTCTTGTGGAAATTGTGATAATATCACAAATATATCGGCCAATCCGCGAGAAATCTAAAACCGCGGTCTTGTTGGCAATTATTTTTCCGAATTTGCAAACCATATATTAAACACTAACCACTCGTTCGATTCACACACGCTTAAATTATTACACCCAATCAAATATAAAGGCCAAATAATGAATGATCTTGAAAATTTATACATTCGAAAAAGTTTAAATTAATAATATTATATTCAAAAACTCCTCACCCCTCCTTTCTTTGTTTCCATTAAATCAAGCTCCACCCCTGGCTATTCTCACCTCCCCTACTCATAACCCACCCACCTCTATCAGTGCCTAAGATATTTTAGTTTATATTCTCACCCGTACATGAGAACATCTGTAGTTTTCGAGACCAGTAGTGTATAACTTAAACTCAAAAGTGGTCTTACACAAGTATTTTATTTATATACTAGCTGATCGTACCCGGCGTCACACGGGTTGAGGATTATGTAAAAAAATAAGTTTGCAAAGTCTCTAAAAAAAACAATGTTTCCATTTAATCAATGGATGGGATGTCCAGCAGGAAAATGTGGAATGTTTTCCGCCAGCTCCTGAAGTATATGTATGCAAAATTCGGTAGAACAGTACAGATTTGCATTGAAATTATATCAGTGAGAGGAGAAGGGGTAAAGGACGAGAGTGGAAATGTCGCCTACGTTACCTGCCGGGTCTTAAATAATAAGTATACAAAATTTGGATCAGGTCGGTCGAACGGTACAGATTTGCATGAAAATATATCAGGGGATGGGTAGGGGGAGGGGTAAAGGAGGAGGAAGGAAATATTATCTATGTTAGCCGCCGGATCCTAAAGAATAAGTATGCAAAATTTTAGTCAGAACGCATAAACGGCGTAGATTTCTACAGAAAATATATCAGTAGAGGGGTGGGGTAAGGGTGGAGGGGAAATGTCACGTGTTGAGCGGGAGGGGTAAAGCGGGAAGGGTCCTAAAGAATAAATATACAAAATTTGAATCAGATCGGTCGATGGTACAGATTTATATGGAAAAGATATCAGGGAAGGGGGAGGGGAAAATGTCACTTATATTATCCGCCCGGTCCAAAAGAATATATGTGTAAAATTTGAGTGAGATCGTCAAACGGGACAAATTTTCATGGAAAATAAATCAGGGGTTGGGGGAGGGGGAAATGGTGCCTGTGTTACCCGCCGAGTCCTAAAGAATAAGTCTGTAAAATTTTGGTCAGATCAGATAAACGGTGTAGATTTGTGTAGAGAACAGATAGATAGACATTGATTTTTATAGGTATAGAAAAATTATCATGTCATTTCACAAAGTTAATGCCAAATCAATAAATAATATAACTCTATATAAAAATATACACCTCGACACATTGCGCTACTTACGTTTCATCTACTATAGCGATGTAATTATTGGTCACAATGGGCCGACGGGCTGTCAACATGAAAACGAACCACTCTCCTTCGCAGCGAGGTCAAGAGACCGAGTTCATCTACTCACAAACACGGACCTACATGACGGGTTTATTTAAAACTTAACCTGTGACTTGTAAAATATGCTATTTCAAGATTTTTTCCTGTTAACTGAACGAATCAACGACATATAGGCGAAGAACAGAATAGAGGTTGTATTCCCTCTGTTTTATATTTTCAAAGCTCCGTCAATCTTCGTAGGACTTGTACGGTGCGAGGCTTTGTAGGGTAAAAAATATATAGTAAACAGTATACTGGCGTGTAGGCCAGTGATGGCGAACCTTCATGGTGGTGGGTCAGAATAAAATAAAATAAATTGTAATTACATTACACGTCGAATATTATGTCTGAATTGAATAATTTGTAAAATTAAAACTATTCTTATTTTTATATATTTAAATGCACGAAATAAAAAATTAGTGAGAATTTTTCTGCCGCCTGTGAATCGATAATTAATTTGTCAGTAATTTTGCGAGACAGGTTTCCAATTTTGCTCATATAAAGTGATAGTAATCTTCTTCTTTTGGTGTCATGTCAGGTCCCCCCAACGTTGACATTCACCCGAGAGAAAGCGTCCCTGTCCCGGGCAGCACGAAACAGCTCTCCAACACTTCTTATGCCCGTCCAGTCGCGTATATTGCGGAGCCGGGAAATTTGTCTCCTTCCAACACCTCTACGACCCTCTATCTTGCCCATAAGAATCAGGTGGAGCAATTCATATTTTTCTCCTCTGAGCACATGACCCAAATACGATACCTTTCGGATTTTGATATTTGTCAGCAACTCTCTATTCACTCTAGCTCTTTGAAGAACTCTTGTGTTGCTGACCATATCCGTCCAGGGTATCCGGAGCATTCTCCGATGTATCCACATTTCGAACGCCTCCAGCCGGTTCATGCTACTCACTTTGAGGGTCCACGATTCCACTCCGTACAGCAGGACTGACCATATATATACAAAATTAAATTGTCCTCTCATTTGACATTTTATTAGAAAAAATAAAGAATAATTGTAATTTACCAATTATTTTTATGATTTACAAAGATGATCGAGGACCACATAAAATAATAAAGTGGGCCAGCCTATTCGCCGGTCGCGGGTCCGCCTTCGCTGGTGTAGGTCAAGAATCAGGATGTGCGAGGTCAGTGGTAGAAAATAAAAGTTAGGTTGACAGTGCAGACGCCGAGTTGACGGTTTATCGGAGAAACCTAGTTTCGGAAATGTGCCGCTCGGCTTTTATTGCGCAAGTGTTATTGCTTTATTATACTGGAAATTCCCAGAAGCGGCGCGCGTGCCATTTTTGTGAAGTAATCAAAGAAATCCGCACGCGCTGGTTTTTTCTAGGAATTCACTGGCAAATGTTTGCACAAAGCGCTGGGGTTAGGAATTTTTATAGTTAAACATGTTCGCACAGTTATGAGTAAAAAAGCGTTCATCGCGTAAGAATACATTTTGCCTCAGATAACGATTGTGTCGACCTAGTCTGAAAATAACAATATTGTTATATTCCGTCTTATTCGGGGATTATATTACTACCCCAACCCGCCACAAAAAGACGGGACCTGTTTATTTATGCCCGTGTAATTACTTATTTTTTAAATTAATTATTTAATTAGTTTTATTATTTAATTAATAAGTTGGCCAGGTGGTTATAGCGCAATGGTTCTAGAGGCTGAATCGAAATAGCCTCTCCCACCCACGATTCTCACACCTCCACGTGGTGACCGACGGGCAACAGATTTGAGGGTGAAGTTGATGGTAACCAATCCGTCGGGGATCCCGAAAGTACGGCTAAAGTGAGAAGCAGTCCGTCGGGATCCCAAAAGTACGGCTCAAGTGAGAAGCAGTCCGTCGGGATCCCAAAAGTACGGCTAAAGTGAGAAGCAGTCCGTCGGGATCCCAAAAGTACGGCTCAAGTGAGAAGCAGTCCGTCGGGATCCCAAAAGTACGGCTAAAGTGAGAAGCAGTGAGCGGCTGTCCCAAATGTAGTGGCGGCTCACAAATGGCGGGTATGGCAACTCGGGTACTAGTCGTATTCATCATATCTAATGGGTATCCAGGCTTATTAGTTTAGTCCGATAAGTGACCACAAATAAATAGGTGGCAATGATAGGGGATGCAGTCCTAGCTAGTTGGGTCACTCTGGTTCCACGACTGACGACCATCGGTGGATAGAAAACCAAGCCTGAGAACGAGAAGAGCCGACCCCAACAGCCTACCTAGGCAATGCGTTGGCAGTGCGAAGAAGGAGAAAAAAAGAAGATTTAATTAATTATTTTTTTGCATTTTTAGATGAGACTTTTGGAAAGTAGTCATGGATCTACATGATCTAATTAGTGTGATATGTTGAGTGAAGGAAATGTGAAGTATAAGGGATTCATAAATAATTGTCATTAAAAACCCAATACAGGAAGCAAAAATTGCATCCTGCGTTTTTATGTCTACATTCGATGGTACAATACCACTTTGCACCACCCAACAGTTGTGCATTACTGCATTACTGGCGTAAAATGAATAACTAACTAACTAACTAAACTAACTAACCATAACGCCGTTTCCCTGCAGGGGTAGGCAGAAAGGATTGAACGCCACACTCTTCTATCCTGGCACACCACTTTTGCTTCGGCCACATTCATACATCTTCTCATACACGTTCTACGATTGTTGCGGCTTTTAACATGGCCATATTCAAATACTTGTAGTACCTGATCGTGCCAGGTCTTTCGCGGACGCCCTCTATTCCTGTTGCCTTCAACATTCGCCTCATATATTTTCTTAACCATCCTTTCCTCGTTCATACGTTCCACATGACCAAACCATCTCAGCACTCCTTTCTTTATTCTATCTACCACACTACAGCCAGCATTTCATTCACTTCTAATTTGTTCATTCCTCACTCTATCGACCAAAGATTTTCCACACAAGCGTCTTAGTGACCGCATTTCAACCGCATTCAGTCTACTTTCATTCCTCTTTTGCCAATTCCAGGCTTCACTTCCATACATAAGGGTTGGCACTAGAACGCCATTATGTACCGCTAGTCTTGCTTCTTTTGACAGATTCTTATTGGCCATAATTGCATTTAGTGCACCATTAACTTTGTTTCCCGCAGTTTACTCTCCTTTCGATATCATTCTCAGCCTTGCCGTCTATACTAAACATACTTCCCAAATACACAAACTCGTTCACTTGTTCTAAGCATTCGTTGTTTATAATTACATCACACTTAGTCACTCTTTCGTCTCTCTCGAATACCATCACTTTCGATTTGCTGACATTCATCAAAAGTTCACTCTGCATGCATACAACGGACATCCTGGATACCAAGCACTGCAGATCAGCTTCACTGTTAGCCACTAATACTGCATCGTCTGCGTATAGCAGACAGGATATGGTGAGTCCGTCCATTTTCGCTCCAACTTCTAGATCCTTCAGTTCTTTCATACAATTATCCATATACAGGTTGAAAAGCCATGGTGACATTACGCATCCCTGTTTGATACCTTTTGTAATATCAAACCATGATGTGAATGTCCCATTAATTCTCACGCAAGCACTACTTCCTTCGTACAGGGATGCAATTGCCTGTATGAGTTTACTCTTCACCCCATATTCAGACAAAACCTTGAATGAATTATAATTAAAAATAGACACTTTCATATTTTAATAACATATACGAGTACATGGATTGTGATGTCGAACTTCCACGATGTTAGGGTGTCATGTCATTTGATTTCGAAGCGATGTTTATACCTATCATCAGTCGTTGCGATCTGGAGTCTTGTCTAAAATATAAGCTATGAATATCATGTAAAAGAAGTAGGTATATACTAAAATTATTTTTAAAAAATGAGTAGAAATCTGTTAGTTTCATACGCATCTAGTAGTTTTTTTATCCAAAGAATTGAATTATTAAATTAAAGCTAATCTTTTCCCCACAGTGATAGAAATATTGTCATTTGGCTGATATCTTGACAGTTCTCTATTTTTGAGAGTCGAGGTAACAGTTATCAAGGCTAAATCCAAGATAATGGTCCCATTGCATATACAATGAAAATGATTATTCACTCTATTATTGAATGTGCTAATAATAAAATGAAAGATAATTTACGTTTAAAAAGTAAGTATTAAATAAGATATTACACTTTAAAGTTTCGAAAAATGCACTGCATATTTTGACATTTCATAGGCAATATATGAGGTTAGGTTAGGTTATTAGGTTTGGTTAGGTCAGGTTATTAGGTTTGGTTAGGTTAGGTTATTAGGTTTGATTTATTTAATTTAGATTACGATTATTTTAGTTAGATTAAATTAACAGGACATTAAATTATATAGTGAAATAATTATTTTCATTGTATGAACAACGGGACCATAGTCGGGATTATTCCGTTATCAAATAACATATTTTATTGCCGAATAGGTCAAGTGGTGTGTTTGGATTATTTAATGCAATGTTGCACTACCAGAAATGCTAGGGGGTGTAGTGACAGCTCCACGTCCAGTATTAACTGCACCAAAGAAAATAATTTATTACCAAATGCATTAAAAAAATAACGGTCTTATTTGAAGAGTGAGGCAAAAGTTTTTGGCGGAATATTCCTTTTTTACTATTATTACATTTAAATGCAATTGTGATTTAAAAAAATAGTTTTTTCATGTGATATAAATTTCTACTTTTTAGTCTTAATATTAACCAGCGTACAAAATCACTGCCATCTTTTGATGAGCTTATTAACTAATTTCCCATAATTAATTAGTGAGTCTGATAATTAATGCATGTATTGTCGTCGAGAATACATTTGTATGCAAATTTCAGCTCGATTGGACATTGGGAAGCGGTTGAAATATCGTTAGGTTACAAGATTCCATCCAGACAAACAGGTGAAGCTAATATAAGCGTGGTAAAGCACAGAACAGAAACAGAAATATAAATATTATTATTTACGTAATTTAAAGCTACATATCTCATTACTGGCTCTTCTCTCTCACGTAGTCACAGTTATGGAGCAGGGGCGTGCAGTGGGAACAAGAAGCATGACTTTCTCTCGAGCATATATTTTGAAAAGAAACCGAAATTAGAGATATATCTCGGAATATTCAAATCACAATAATTAACATATTATTCCGATTTTAATATTTCAGAATATTCTGCCCAATAAATAATTAATTTCGATATTTTTTTCCCAAATATACGTTAAAATAAAAGTCATGCTTCTTGTTCCCACTGCGCGCGCCTGTTATGGCGATAATTATGGAGATCTCGTACTTTACTCAATACGATATTTTTTCTTTTCGAGTCACATACTGTAAATCGGTCAAATAAATTATTCACTTCGTAGCAAATTAGGAAAAAATGAGAAACATCCTGTCAGTCCGTCTGTATATGAATGGTATCGCCCTCAACCATTCTATATTTTTAATAATATGAAGTTTGCTTACTTCATGTAAGTTTCATGCATCATTGTTTTAGCAGGTATATTAAATCCAAGTGAATATTGAAAAATGTGGCGTCGGAGAATACATAAAAACGTTGCGAGTCGAAATAGGGTGTGGTGAGGACGATTCGGAGCAACCGTCAGTGCGGTTGAATGGTTGAACCTAGAAGAACGGTATGAAGTAGGGATGGGTCGTCGACGTATTTACGGTCGACGAAACGAGACCGTCCACGTCCGTCCTTCGACGAGACGATCAACTAGTTGAATTCGTCAACTAGTTGACGCGTCAACTTCGTTACGCGTCGTTCTATCGTCGCGGACGTTCTATCTAAACATCGGGACGATGGTTAACTGTCTACGGTTCGACGCGACGCCGCTCGACGGCTCAACCGTTGGCTATTTTTATTACGTTAATTTTTAAAATTAAAGAAGTTCGAAGGAATATAGTTTCGAGGAAAGTAAAACCGCTACTTGTGCTTATATGTAAAAAGAAATATTGTATTATTTATTTGTTTACGCACATTATAGGCTTTTACATATTGTTTTATATACTTCTTTCTATATATAATAAAGAAAGAAGTAGGTATACACAAAAATATCAGGTGTAAGCAGTAAAATATTAGTTCAATAAAAAATAAAATAATTAAACAGAATTGTTTTATTTTATACAGCGTAAAATTGGGAATTCACCGAATCGTCGCACGTGACATCACAAAAAAATCAAGTAAAAAATAATAGATAATAGCTTATTAAGCCTATCTCGCCCTACGCATGTATTCAAATTTCAAATCTCTAGTCATAGTTCGTGTACACAGATCTGCACACTATGGTAGTGTACTTTAGAGTTGAAATGAAA
>JADDOH010020651.1:0-11050 GCA_016648135.1 Agrypnia vestita | reverse complement strand
TTTTGAACACTATTTCTGTACATAATTTACGAGGTAACGCTGGAGAGTTTTTTTCAAATTTGTTATTAATTTTTATTTTTTAATAACAAATTAGTCGATATTTTTCGCAAAACATCGCGTTTTTCCCTTCAAAGTGTTCCAAAAAATTGAAAAATTGAAATTTCAAAAAACCCTCCCAGCGTTACCTGGGAAAACCTATTATCTAACGAATGAACTTTGATTTTTTGATTTCAGATGATCTAGCACCAAGTTATGATGGACACCGCAATTCTCCTTTTTTCCGAGACACGTCCGAATAATTGCTGCCATTGCCGTATTTTTTAATATTTCGTCTTGAAAATTTTACACAATATTCTTCAAATGTCATACTTTAATGTACCATTGGTTTAAATAAAGAGATTTTAACTGTGTCGTAACAAAAAATTCACAAAAACATGCCTTTTTTGTACGAATTAACCTTACCCCCCCCCTTAAGTCGAGTGTAGAAAACACTTTTGCATTGCGCAGCTTGTCCAGCTGGTCATCAATTAGTGGTAATATAACATAAGCGCATCTCTCCATTTTTCTTTTTTGATAGAACTACTGGACTAGCAAAGTCAGATCTACTCTGCCGGATAATCGCATTTTCCATCCATTCTTCTATTTGACTGTTCACTATCTCGAGTTCTCGTGGAGATAGGCGCCGGGGTGGTTGGTAAATTGGTGTTTCGTCTTCTAAAATGATTTTCATCATAACGTTGGTCTCTTTGATTTTGCCAGACTCTCCGGAACAGTTTGTGATAATGGTTTCCACTCGCTCCCTGTATTTCTCATCTCCAATATCTACACGATTAGCGTTGTTGGTCTCCACCAGATATAGGCTTTTCATCTGTTCTTCTACAGCATTCTTGGTGACTTCAACTCCGTCGGCTCGCACCATCATGTCAACATTCCGTAGGATGGCTCTTCCAAGAAGGACAGTCATGGGCAACACAACGTCGTGAACTACGTGAAAAGTAATAGGGAACTTGCAGTTGTCGATCTTCATTTTCGTCTCAAAGCATCCAATTGTTGTTACCTTCTTCTCTGCTATTCCCTTGAGCTCAATAGGGTCATCAAGGAGGTCCACTTGGTCCATCTTAAGGAGTTGCGACATCGTCATCAAATTCAGGTCACTCCCGGTGTCTATGAAAGCTTTCACAGATTTTCCAGCCAACAAGACGTCTTTGTAAAGCGGGGTACCCGAATGCTGTGTTGTTATATTAAGCATATGCTTCTTTGCGGTGTCGTCATTGATCTTGGTGCACTTTGACGCAATATGACCGAAGGCGTCACACTTGAAGCATCGAGTTCCTTTGTTCTTGAACTTGCATTCCCCTGATCTGTGTCCTATGCCTCCGCAGTTAAAGCATCTGGTACTATTGCTGCGGGCTGAGGGGGGTCCGGAGTGCATACTCGTCTGTTTTGTCGGTGGTGTCGGCTTACTTTTGCACTTCATTGTTGCGTAGATATCCAGCTTTTTCCTGAAGGCCTTCAAGTCCGGCGCACCATACAGTATGGCTTTATTTGGTTCAGCATCCTTGATCCCGTCGATAACGTATTCCATTAAGGCGGCGCCGTCGACGTCACCTTAGGCGGCGATCTCCTTCATTCGATAGAAATACTGAATGTAACTTTCGTCGATAAGTTTGGGGGACGATGCTAGTCGTTTATGAATACTAGCCGCATTCGTTTTTGGTGCGAATTCTTCCGTGAGCTTCGCTTTTAAGTCTGTCCAGCTTCCGATCTTCCCCTCGGACTTTAGAAACAGCTGTGCGGTCCCTTTGATTAGTTTTTTGGCGTAAACCACCATTTCAATCTCCCTCCAACTCGCCATCGCCGCGATCTCTTCGAAATCGGCTATCCACTTTGTTACAGGCTGTCCGTCATCTCCATTGAATATTTCTAACGAGTCTTCCAGGTCCCTTAATGGGAACCTCACATTCTCTCCTGCTGTTTCGGCGTCCGGTGAGCTACCGCTGCCTTCTCTAGCCATTGCGCTCCGAGTATGCATCTTAATTCGACGTCGAACTCGAATGTCAATCGTCGATCGTCGTAACGGCTTTTACGTCTGATTTTTTGGTTAGGTGACACACAGAATATACGCTGCACAGTAAAATAATCTTTTCTTCGCTTTTAGAGTCTCTCAGTCATTCTAAATCTCGTCTTAATAAGCAATTCTTTCGTCATGTAGGTATGTCAAAATGGCGTCACCACGTGTTGCGTCTTGTTCTCATCCGCGTAAACTCCGTTTTTTTTTCTTGCAATTACGATCCCGGACGAGCCCCCAGTTGTGGAATCAATCGCACATCAGCAGATATATTTAAATACAACAGTAATTGCAGAAAAAACGGTTATTCGCAAATAACTCTTCTCTAATCGCAGCCGGGTCTCCACGTAGCGCCGCGTCGACTGCCGTTTCCGGCTGTTCGCCCAGGGTTGCCAACGTATTTCCCACATAAATATAATAAATATAAATAAATAAATATTCTGTCGAAACTGAAAAACTTTGATTTTCATTTTAGTACCTTAAACCACTCAATTTACTCTATATTTTTGGATAATTTTAAAAAGAAGTTTAATTTTCCTTTAAGATATGCTTTGTTTGAAACAAAAATTCTTTTTTTTTCACACTGTCCGAAAATATAGAGTAAATTGGATGATTTAAGATAGTAAAACGTATCAACATTATATTGAATCATATTATGTATGTCAATCTTTGTTTTTTTCTTCAAATATAATATTTATTACTAGGTGCCCGTTGCACGGCTACGATTCACTGATGATTAAGTAACGAAGAAGAAGAAGACGGACTCACTGTTGGTTGAGTAACGAAGAAAAAGATTGACGGTAAACACTTTCCGGTAATGCCCCGATCGCAAAAATCGGACTGCGCATTCGGGAGATTGTACTATAAGATTCGATAGAAGAGGAAGAGAGCTATCTGTGGTATTTTTTCAAATTGAAATCGGATGATAAATGACAGAGTTGTGAAAGACCGAGTGGGAAGAGAGAGAACTTCAACTTGTAAAAACCGAAGGATGTAAGAGGAAGTCGCGCAAAGGTGAGTGAGTCAGACGGCTCCCGCTTTGCGGTCGCAGACGCCCGCTATGCGGGCGACGGGTATCGACAGTCGCCACGCGGCTTTGCCGCGCAGCGTCTGTCGTGAAAAGACGCGGACGGGCTGGGCTCGTCTGGAACTTTTTACATTTTTGAAATCGGGCATCGCTTCGCGAACATATCCAAGAAAAACCCAAAATCCACAACATAACCTAACCTAACCTGAAATAATCTTTTTTTGCTTATAACTTGTATTGTAACAAAAATTGTAAATGTACTGAAACATATTATTTAAAAAAAATTGAAAACAGTGAAAGAAAAATGGAATAAGTGAAGAATTATATTAATAAGAAGGAAGAGCTACACTTTCATCGAAATTATCATCTAATCGCAAAATACATTTACAAATAATACCCTCAAAAACAATAGTTACATTCAGAAGAAATGTTTTAAAATAAATATTTTTATCTTATTTTTTGAAGAACGCACTAAACCTTATCTAAACTAACATAACCTAACCCAACATTTTTCCTCTGAAATTATTCTCGGTGGTGCATGTTATTGATACATGATTCTGTAACTTGTAGGTTGTAGTCCTAAAAAATTATATACTATATTGCATCATTATATATTTCGACCTTGGTTAGGTACCTAGGAAAGTGGAGGGGGTGAAAAAGTTTCATAAAAATGTGCAAAAGACGGCGTCTCTAATTTTTAAAGGTACGCCTATAACGGTGTTTTATTTTTGCATTTTCGCGAGAAAGAAAGCTATGCAAAAACTTTGTACGTAAAAAAAAAGATGGCCGGATTCGTCACAAAACATCATACTTTAATTTGAATCCGATCGCACAACACCGAGATACGAATAAAAATGAAATTTCACGAGATCTAGCATGAAAACGAAAGAAGAAGAAGAATAAAATAAATGTTTACAAAAAATCACGCGGCAAAGACTTGTCTTTTGTATTTTTTTTTAAAATGATGGCATTAAAACCCGCTGAGAAACCTCACTTAAATGATTTTAAATATTTTTATTTAAAACATATGTAGGTACCTAATTTAATATGCACACACGAAAATGTATTCAACCATTATGCCTAACATGTTTAAAAATATTTGAATCGAAAACAGCTGATTGAAATAAATATTTTCGAAAACTATGTTTCTTAGATTTAATCTTTTACAACTATACTGAATTAAAATATATTTTCTTCTTGTCAAAATCGATAAATCATATTTTAAACTTTATATTTCTTACAACAGATGTATTATTCATCAAAAATATACCGAGACATTACATTTTTAATTTCAACAACATGCATTTTTTGTATGAAACTGACATTCCATCATTTAATTGTCGATTAATGTAAATTTCGATAGGATTTTCGTCAATTTTTCGTGACAGAAGATGTTAATTTGGTTCGCTTTTTATAAAATTCATCTAATGGATTGAGTGTTTTTATAAAAAACACAAACCAACATGTGAACCTTTAATCATTTGTAATTTTTTAATGATTTAACGTTGTATTAATTCAGATATTTGTCTTAAAAAAACATATTTAAAGTAAAATCATACGAATTTTCAAAACAGCTGAGGATTTTCGCAAAGAGGATAGGTTTAATTGATTCGCTCGTAAGAAATTTCTTAGAAAACAAAGAAATTTTTTATATTAAACAACAATAAACATATTAAGAATTATTTTTATCTTTAGTTTTTTGTGTAAAATTGAATTGGTCAGATAAATGTAATCAAAAATCGACATTGAGATTTTCTGTGGAATTTTTTCATATTGACAACTCCGCTGTCATCTTTCAAATTCAGTGAAACGGCATTCTATCTGTGTCTCGTTTTCCCTTGTCTTTTTAACTTGTCTCCTTAGCTTGTCTCGAGAAGTGAAGCCTTTTTGACTGAAAATATTAAATATCATAAAAATATAAGAAGGAGACGTCCGAAAAAATTGAAATAAAAAGTTATTCACGCCAGAGTCTTTGATCTTTCATAGTCTTTTATTGAAATTAAAATATTCCTCGCAGTTTAAGAAATAAATTCGATTGAAAAAGGTGAAAAAAAAATGTAAATTTTGTAAAAAATACGTATTTTTGAAATAAATTAGAAAAAAAATATTTATAAATTATATCGTATGCGCAACGTGATTATCTACCTTTTTGTCGATTAGAATTTCTGAATTTTGTCTGGCGGCCGAGTTATTGAAGAAAAATCAAATTTTACTCGAATGAGCGTAGAACGGAGGTGAGAAGAAGGAAAAAATCGAGTGTACTAAATTCTCACGCGGTAACTATCTACCTTTCGTATTTTTTTTACAAAATATTTTTATTACCTATGGTTGCGGAGAAAACTGCAAAAAAGTGCGCGAAAAAGTCGAAAAAAACGCAAAAAAATCGAAATGAATTTTAGGCTTCATATAAATTTCGCGGAAACTACCTTACAACTTTAATATATATTATGCTAAACAACATTTAGTTACTCAAAAATAAATAGAAATGTGTATATGAAATACACCAATTAATTACATAAGTAAAAGGAACTAACCATCTCTGATATAGGTAAATTATAAAGACAATATCATCTCTAAAGCAAGCCACCCTATGAGCTACTGGCATTGTTATAATGAAGGCAAATACATCATCGATGAACGTGTTGAAAGCCTTATACATGAATGCCCTCCATGGTAGAGCCGCTACGGACTTCAGTTTGTAGTTGATAAATAATTGTGGAAGCATGAATAAGAATCCAAAAGCATAGACACCATTCACTGCACTGTTAAGAGTCCAAGAGTACCAACTGAAAAAAAATCAAATTCAAATTATTTTGTCAAGAAAGCATTATACTAACTGTAATCACGTCATAATTGCGCTCTAGTATCATATACGCTTATCAATTATAAGTGATCATATACGCTTACTCGCTCTAGTATCAGGCGCATTTCAAGGTGATTTTTCTTATCTTGTACCATAAAAAGATACATTATGCTAATAAAAGTCATAAAAATAGCTATAAAAGTTATGAGTTGTAATATTATAGGAGTTCACAAGTAAAAAATTTATTATAGTACATAGGATAAATATTCCGGTGCATAATATTTGAATTTAATTCCCACTTGTATATGTTGCAATGAATTTGTATTTCTAGTGAGTCTATATTTTCACTAGTAGAAGTATATTTTACCCGGCCGGGTAGTGAAAACATGTCATACAGACTCACTGCACAGTATCGGTGAAACTATCTTTTTTTTTCAAACTATATAAGTATACAAAATTTGTGTCTAATTGGTCAAGCGGAGGGAATGGGTTAGAGGGGGAAGGGGAAACGTCGCCTTTATTACCCGACTGGTCCTAAAGAATAAGTATACAAAATTTGGGTCAGATTGGTCAAAGGCTATAGATTTGCATGGAAAATATATCATATAGCATTAGAAGAGGGGGGGTGAGGTAAACGGTGAAGAGGTAAATGTCATCTGTCACCCACCTAGTCCCTAAGAATACACATCAAAATTCGAGTCAGATCGGTCAAACGGTGTAGATTTATACAGAAAATATATCTGGGGGAGGGGGTAGGGTAGAGAGGGCAGGCATATTACCCACCTAGTTCTAAAGAAACATTGCAAATTTCGATTTTGATCGGTCGAATGGTAAATATTTGCATTGAAAATATATCAGGGGGAGGGGAATGGGTACAAGAGGAGAGGTAAAATGTCACCTATAAAATGTTATTCGCCGGGTCCTAAAGAAAAAGTTTCCAAATTTTAAGTCCGATTGGTCAAACGGTACAGATTTGCATCGATAATATATCAGGGGGAGGGGAAGGGGTAAAAGAATGTCACCTATGTTACCCGCCGGACCCTAAAGAATAAGTTTCCAAATTTTGAGTCCAATCGGTCAAACGGTACAGATTTGCATCGAAAATATATCATGGGGAGGGAAAACGGGTAAAAGAATAGGGGGGAAATGTCACCTGTTACCTGTCGGGTCCTAAAGCATAAGTATACAAAATTTGAATCAAATCGGACAAACGGTGTAGATTTGTATAGAGAACAGACAGACATTGAGTTTTATGGGTATAAATATCTGGTATATAATATTGATATGTACAGAAGAAATGAATATGTAGTAAGATCCAATAACTTAATCTGGAAATAGAAATCTGGAAATCATTCTCGATCTGGAAATAGAAATCTGTCATGATCTCTCAAATTTAATTTTAATGACAGTTCGGAAACCAATATAATTTCACTTCTAAGATATCAGTTAAGGCGGTACATTCACTGCAAATGCATATTTTGGCGTTTTTTACGAAAATGTGGGTTTTTATTATTCATTTATATCAGAATGTATATGATAGATTGCAATTTTTTTAGGGCGATAACTTAGATAGAACCTTTGTTCTTATATGAAAGTAATAAACTGAACTTTATTTACAATAATTAAGAAAAATATAGGCATTAATCCACAGGCCGCGGCAAAAAAAACGTTTTTAATGTTCTACGGCGAAGAGACACATGTTATGGTATCCAGCGCTGCAGGATTAATCAAATCGACGATCCGCACAGTCCGACATCCGTTAGTAGATACATAACACACTACATCAAGACACACACCTTGCTTTCGACATGGTACTGCAATCCAGTATTTAACATAACACAAACTTGGAGACACCCTGACTTCGGTACGGTATTGCAAGGCAATACTTAACCTACACTTCAACACTCACTCATCACATCAGCCCTGATGATGGAACCTGCAATGGGATCCGAAACATTGGCCAGAGAGGTCACATATACAAGGCAGAATATCCCAAAAAACTATACACAGAAGATTCTGAACGGCCGTGAAAACCTAAGGACATTTTTAATTTTATAATGTTTCAAACATGCAAAAGCTATTACGAATTTTGATGATTTTCAAATCTTGTTTAATCATATAAAAATATGATTTCAAACGATATATTGTATCTAAATTTGCACTTTGAGTCTTCATTCACTATTGAAAAGCTACATTTTTTATTAAAAACACATTATT
Organism: Agrypnia vestita; assembly: GCA_016648135.1. Lineage (NCBI taxonomy): Eukaryota > Metazoa > Arthropoda > Insecta > Trichoptera > Phryganeidae > Agrypnia > Agrypnia vestita. Next base: position 2,935 of record JADDOH010020651.1, on the reverse strand, counting down.
TATTATTTTAAAATAAAAATTCTAAAGCATGAAAAACGACATCCTCATACGTCAAAATGCCGTTCATATGCCGTCTGGCCACGGCAGAGGTCAGACATGTTTATATGGCCGAATATTCCTCATCATTATTTTATTTCACTATTAATCGTACTTCTATGCCAAATTTGACATTTATATGAATTATTATTATATAATACGCTCAAAAGGAATTGATATCTCCCATATATTAAGGTTTTATATGGATTTTCGAACGGTTTCATTCTTTTTACACTTTGAACATGCGTCACATGTCAGTTTCACTATTAGCCCAATTTCAACAACCAAGTCCAGAATCTCATTTAGATAAGTCAAAATACACACTACACACTGTACGCGCCCTGGGCATGCGCGTTGGCGTAATTATTTTTCATTCGTATTACTGTATATATTATGTTTTGAAAAGTATTTCAGAATTATTAATATGTTTTTTAAAATTCTATACAGAAAGTAATAATTGGATGTAAATAAAATACGGGAATTTGTCAAAAGTTTAAGTAATACATTTTGATATACGCAGTACGCACATGGGGCTAGGCAATTGTTTTGTTATTGTCATATTACGATTTGCATTGATTTAAAAAGGAGTTCCGAATTATTAAAATGATTCTTAAATTATTTACGGAAAATAATAAGTCGACTCAAATAATATAAGATCATTTATCAAAAGTTAATTAAGTAAATATTTTCACAAATGAAGTATTTTTGTGGGGATGCCTGACGCCGACGAAAGCGAAGAATATATGACCATCTCTTTCTATCAAAACCTTACTGTTTTAGCAATGTAAGCATAAATATGTGACGAAAGTGCAAGTTTTATTCGATTTACGCTCAGATGACATCTCAGGCACGGCTTGAAAGCACATGATCTATCCACGTAATTTGACAGATTTGCATGTTTATGAAACGGCTGTCCAGCCTTAAGGGGGTTCTCTCTGTCGATGGGTTCAAAAAATCGTTTTTTTTCTTTCTTCATAAATTGCTTCCTTAAAATATCTAGAATACGGTGGTAAAGGGATTTTTTTGAATTCGAAGTTGATTTAAAGATACAGCACTTAGAAGAAGCAGTTGTTTGGAGCAATGAGTTGAGCGGTCGGAGACCAGGCCTATTGTTCACTGTTACCTGAGACCCTTCTATACAAATATACGTTCAGACAAGTTTAAACACGTGTAAAAGGGAATTTCTATAGTTACTAAATATTTTATCAAACTTGTTTTACTCTTGGTTTAACTTCGAAGAGCGCAATAGCTATGACAAATCTCTTCAAAATTAGTGATTAGTTACTTAAGTTATTTATTTTCACAATGAGTGGTCAGAAAGGAAGTAGAACAACAAACGTTCATCCCGGTCATACTAAAAAACGAAAGTTTACTGGAAACCGTTTTACCACCCAAAATGACACGGAATTTACATCTGCTTCTGCTAAAAAATTGAAAAATAGTATGAGCATGAAGGTTCCCGTCGCTCCAAGTTTCGTTTATTGTATTTTGTAATTTATGTCAGTGTTTACTGCTATTTGGGATGCTCGGATGTAAAAATTGTAAAGTAATGTAACCTAACAGAATGTTAGTAAACTTAGTAAAAACCACTACCAGATTTACGGTCTACCGGTTTCGAGACGTATTGCATGCTTGTTCGTAGTGCATGCTTGTCTCTGACAAGATTAACACGCATGTGAACAATAGTGGTGATAATTTGACAATACTATGGTTGGGGTGTATAGTGTTGTGAATATAGTAGTAGTATTAGTGTTGGTCCTGATGAAGAGACGGGTACGTCTCGAACGACGGGTAGGCCGTAAATCTGGTTGTGGTTTTTACTAAGTTTACTAACATTCTATTATTATATCTAACCACAAAGTTAATGCTTTAAATATTAATAGTATTAATAATAGTAATGTAACCTTTTCCCAATCAAGTTTTCAAGGCTTAGGTTTTAAAATTATTCTGTCGTGTATCTGTGAAAACCGGACTGTAATAAACTCAGGCCTATTGATTCAGAGTGCGTGTGAAATCAATCGCCGGTTTGTATTTGTGATGCGATTATTAGGTGTTGGTCATGAAGGAATAAATCTTTTTTGCAGTCTCATAGACATATGTTCGGTATTGGAAACAACGTATTATGCGCTATTAACAAACATGATACAAAAACTGAATAGTCGGCTTTAAAAGACATCCAGGAGGAAGAGGAAGGAGTACTGAATGGACCAGGCATCGCCGATTGATGGTAAGTTGAAGTTTTCATAGTTTTAACTTACTTAAAAACCGTACTTAAAACTTTAAACGCTTTTTCTGTGTTTTTCAAATTGGTCTCCATCATATCTCAAGAACGGTTTGACCGAATTACTTCAAATTTATAGCTCTCATGCACATATAGACTCAGCACATATAGACACATAAAATGATCTATTATCGTTGCAAAATTCCTAATATTTCTATTTTTTTGTAACAAAAACATAACCAAAAAACCATGAAAATTGAAAAAAAAATCCAGAAGGCTACCAAAAATTCAAGTTTTGGTATTTTCAATTGATAAAATACCATTTTGTGTGTTTAACCTTACAGATTAAAACGCTAATATTTTTTTGATTTCAGATAAGACTTTCAGCCGGAATCGTGGAGACAGTATGCGTCCATTTTTTCGAGGCGGGGATGTTTGGAGTAATATAACTCACGTTTCACTCAACATTTTTTGTTGAAAATTTATACACATAATCTTTAAATATATATATATAAATAAATGATAAAAAACTCAGTCTTATCTTTTTACTGGTCGTCAAAAAAATTTTCCCTAAAAATGCTTAAAAACAGGCCGTTGACTGAGAGGACCCCCTTAAAATATTGTATTCATTTCTATTGGTGAAAATGTGCTTGGATATGATAAGAATGACCTTGAATA
>JADDOH010020650.1:0-17572 GCA_016648135.1 Agrypnia vestita | reverse complement strand
GGCCTAGAGCAATACTCTTCTACAGCGGACATCATCAACGCAATCCACTTGCAGACTCACAATGAAACTGGTCTACCGCTCAACTTATTAAAAAACTTATTAGTTTTCACATAAGTCTGGCCCACGTACAGGGACCTGTACCCATATATTTAGAGTTCCACCTTCAGTGAGACATACTCTTATCTTTTACTCTAAACTTGCTATGGACTGGCAACTACATAGTTAGGGACTGGGTAGATTATTCAAGATCTGGACACTGCCAACTTTACGGGTCCCAATACGACAATTCAAGACATGTATCTTATGCTTGATATCACTCAAGTGCCGTTCAGCCATGTGCTAAGGACTGGATCATACATATATTCGTGTTGTGTTGTACGACTGATCCTATGACAATCCTCATGACAACTAGTCACTTAAACCGACCAATTGCTAGTTGCCACCTATCTCATGTATCTATGTCGTGTACCTATATCATATACAAATCTGGTACGCAGTCATTAGTGGCCCGTATCAGTGGCATGAAAAGGATTTAATATACATTATACATGTAAATCATTCTCGTAAGTGCGTAGAATTTCCGAAATCCAGAATTTAGTAGCAGCTAGAATATAGGTATTACGTGCCAATGTAGGTATTTTTAGTGACGATATCAAAAAATGGTTCTCTTGACATAATTTCATTTATAAGCCCAAAACTGACTCGAGTGCTTATATCTGTCGACTCTAGATATAATCATATAAGAATTTTCATTGATATCTTTTTAGACATGTCATGTACACATTATTTTATTATTATTGAAGATTTAAGATTATACAATTATTACGATGACTGCCGAAGTAATAGGTACGTAACCCAATTGGCAATCACTCAACGCGGAGACAAATTCGGTTTCGAGTGGTCCGATGTGAATTATTTATCGCTCTATTTATAGATTAATTACGGGGGAAGGATGGGTAGGGGCTATCAAATGCATCGTCAAATTTTGACTATTGAAAATATTAATTATTTCGCATTTCTGTCGTTAAAAATGTCCAATTTGTTCTTTGTTTAAAAAAAAACAAAAAAAAACTCACGTTAAGTTGATTAATGAAGGGTAATTATTCATTGTAGACATGTTCAATAATCATATTGAGAGCGATGTGTCGGTTAACAGGTAAAATTTTAGAACTTTATGGTTTAGTAAAAGTATTATAATAATTTGAATATAAATATACACAACTTATAGCAGTTTTTCTGGCGAGAAATTGTGTGGCGAGTAACTTTCCTGGCGAGCAATTGTGACTTAGCAGTTGTGGGCGAGCAACTATGAGTGAACAATTGTTGGCGAGTAATTTTTCGGTAATGCCTATATTATTACGTCTTTTGTGATCTTATCGCCTATTTATCCACATCGATTTTTTAATTTTAGTTGTCGAAAACATTACATTTTGGAAGATGAAGACGAAAATCTAATTTCGTGTACTAACTACACCCGAATCATATATGCTATAATAAGGAAGTATACATAACAATAGCAGTACTAGCAGACTCGACGTGGCACTGACTTTTCACGCCGAGGGTTCCCGGTTCGATTCCCGGGCTTATTATTAATCTACGTGATTTATTCAAGCCTGGGTATTTTGTGACATACTTCGCTTCAGTAATTGGGCTCTTCTTGGACTGTTGAAAGGTAAATTAAAGTAATCACGGGGAAAACAGAAGAAGTTAACGATCCGCTGACTTTTAAATATATTAACACTAGCCTTAAATCCGTAAAAAGACACGGGACATAATAATTGCATAGCCTGAGCCGAGAGCTGATTGACGTGTCACACCACACACTCGGCTGCCCGCGCCCCATTAGCGGCTACTCAGTGTTGTAAATCCAGAAAGTTACGGACGGACATACAAATTAGTTGATCGGAGGGAGTGCAAGAAGCAGGAATGAATAGTTATTGATGAATTAGTTCATAAATCACGCACTGTTGCGCAGGGTGCATGATAATCCCACTTTCCCCTGCATGTGTAAATACATAGGTTCCTGCATCATTCATAAAAATACAAGGAAGTTCGATTACTATTAATAGTTTTTGCAATACTTTTCGCAGATACGTATCAGTGTCCGACGGGCAAAACAGGACAGATCAAAACAAACAAAAATGACTTCAAACTCTTTTTCAAACAAGTTTAAATGGAAATATACATTTAAAACTTGTTTAAAATATCTAAGTTTGAAATGTTTCTAGAAACGAGGAGTAATTCGCTACATTAATATGTAAAAAATATAAATATTTTAATTACCTAAGCTATTTTGACGCTAGGATGAAGTAAATAAATTTATTTTTAGACAGTTTTGTATAAAGAAAACGGATATTTCATGCGTCGTCGATACATGCCAATACTGTCATACCTACCTCGAATGATTAAATAAATATTTAAGGTTATAATGAAAATAAACTTAGTTTTGTTTGCGTTTTAAATTAAGTATCCGATAATCGATTTTCCTTGTGAAATTAGATCACAGTACGATTCAGTTCGGTTTCCCAACAACCAATTATTAAAAAAGTAACCCTTAAAAACCAAGTTTTTATTATACTCCCTTTCTTTGTAAAATATAACAACAATTAAAGACGAATTAAAACATAACATAACACTAAACTTACAGTAATTTAATATATTTCTAAAATGTCAGATGTTTCGAGCTTTGATAAGACAATTCATGCTTTGAAGATTAAATTCTAAAAAAATTTGTCAGTCAATTTAGATTTTCGACATTCGTAGTGATGTACCTATTATGTATACCGACGGAGTAATTCAAATTTAGAAAATATTCCGCGACGTTATCGGGCCGGCGTTGCTAATCAAACTTTTCTAATGATTCCAATTTGAAAAAACCAATAAAATTTCTAAAAATCCGAAATTATACTATAATTATTAATTTTTTTTAACGAAAATTTGATAGATCTTCTTGATCGTCGCCACGAGTCTACTTGCCAAGTTTCAGCTCGATTGGATCACGGGAAAAGGGTCAAAAATCGATCCAAAGTTTTTTTTGACGGCAAGCCGGCAAGCAAGCAAGCAGACCGCCACGAGTTAATAAAGGGAGTAAATAGGGATTTGATAATCTATATCAAAATTCATGGAATAGATCAAACTTTGTCCATAAATGTATCTATTTATATATATTGCAGAGGCATGCAGTGAGAACAAGAAGCATGACTTTTATTTAACATATATTTGGAAAAAAATCAAAATTAAATATTTATCAGGCAGTTATAATCAATATCAATAATATGTTAGGTAATTATTGCAATTGGAATATTACGAGATATATCTCTTATTTCGGTTTCTTTTCAAAATATGTGCTTAGGAAAAAGTCACGCTTCTTGTTCTCACTGCACGCCCCTGGTATATTGGACAATCCGATCTATTCTCACTGGTTTGCGTTATCTTAATAATCATGTCTTGACCTCTAGTATATAACATTGTATACTTCGTCAATTTTGACGTGATGAATATTACGTAAAATTTGTACAAATATTATTTTAAAATTGGTAGAAATCAGTTTGTTTGCACGCATGTACTGATTTCTCCATCCAAAGCGACCAATTATTAAATTATAGCCAATATTTCCGCTACAGTGATAGAAATATTGACATATGACAGAAGTCTTGACATTTTTCATAGAAATTTTACACGTAGGTAGGTACTAATAATATTTATTAATTAAGAATCCTGGCAATCCCGGTAGGAAAACTAAGCTGGGAGCATGCTGGGAGAGGCAACAAAAAATGTGTAAGAAAACAAAATGGATCTAGACTAGTTGACTCATACAGAAGCAGCGCAAGACAGGGGAACATGGAAACACCTTGTCGAGTCTTTGGGCCCCCGACCCTACTAGAACAAGGGGATGAAGATTAATGAATGAATATTAATGAATTAATAATTTACGTATGCTAATAATAGCTACATCTCGTCTATTTTGTCTTGGGATATTGATATACTGAGAATAGGGAGGAATATCTTCATAAACATTTTTAGAAAATCATTAACAATGCCAAAACAAAGAACACAGATATCTGAACTGTCTAAAAATTGCCATTAAGAATACATTATTTGTCATGTTTGTATTTGTAATGTTTTATGTTTGGTGTTTGACTTTTTTAAGATTAGGGAGCAATAAAATTCGTAAAGTATATATTTTATTTTCATTTCAATAATTTTGTGATCTTAAATTATTGAGGGGTCTAATACGGTTGGGGCCGCACCATGCACACTTGGCGTAGCTGAAAATACTATGACGGAGTGCGTAGTATACCATTTTTGGAAGACTGGGATTCATGAAGCTGTGTGGAGTTTCGAATGTATTTTAATTCTAATATTTAGTTCATTTCTAGTTTATTTCTAATATGTAGTATTTCTAATGTTTTAACTTATAAAAAAAAACTGTACAGGTAGTTGTTTCAGAACAGACCTTGTCTAGTGAAGCAACTACCTTCATTTATATGTATTAAAATACACGTAATAAATAAATTTAAATTAAATAAATCAAATGTAATATGCACATTATTTCACAATTATTATTTTCAAACCATGGAACACAAAAATTAAGTAATTCTGAACGGGGAGCATTATGGACGTTGTTCTTCGCAGATTACGTCAACCACCGGAATTCATTAGACAAGGAATTGAAACTTGAGGATTCAGAAACAGGACCACTTATGGCGAAGCCAACTTACTGTGGGTAGGTACTATACTATTTTTTTATCGCTGTATTTCTGTTGCAGACACCCCAGTGGCGACATGAGTTCCTGGGGGCACATTCCTGGGAACATGATTATTTTTCCATAAAACATCCATCCGTATTCTGAAAATAACAATGTCTGGATCTTTAAGATCTTTATCCCAACACTTAATAGACGATAATAAAAATTAAAAATGTCCAGAGCGGATTTTGTAATTCTACGGCTCAAATACACTGTATTAGAAGATGATATAAGAAGATTGTTTCTTACAGTCGTATTAATTTCTTCATCCACAGCGTCCAGATGAAATATCGTGGCTAAACTTGTCATGACCACGTTCGGCGTTACCGCGTATTCAAATCTTCCCATCTTGACAGATAACAATTTACATCTTTCTCCCTCCCTCATAGAAACAAACACCGACGTAAAGCTATCTCTCGTTTATTTTTAATTTTTATTATCGTCTATTATGTGTTGGGATAAAGATCTTAAAGATCCAGACATATCTGTCAAAAAATGTCAAGGTGGGAAGATTTGAATACGCGGTAACGCCGAACGCGGTCATTATAAGTTTAGCCATGATATTTGATCTGGACGCTGTGGATGAAGAAATTAATACGATTGTAAGAAACAATCTTTCTTATATCATCTTTTAATACAGTGCATTTGAGCCGTAGAATTACAAAATCCGCTCTGGACATTTTTAATTTTTATTATCGTCTATTAAGTGTTGGGATAAAGATCTTAAAGATCCAGACATTGTTATTTTCAGAATCGGGCCGATCGTCAGGAAGTACCTACCCGGCGCACTATGTACTTACATTTCCACATTTGGGGCGGGTCTGGGCAATGGTCCGCATGCACTTCCTTTTAAGATTTTATGCGGCCCACGTAAATACTTATTACAACGCTTTCCCCACCACTACTCTTCTCCCATACTCATTATTAACCAACTTTTTAAATAAATCACATTAATGACAAAGGATAACATTAACCAAATAATTATTATCAATTACTTTTTAAATTTATTTTTATTAAATTTACGTGTTAGTGAACATTTTTCATGAATATTTTTGTTGGAAATGCAGTATGAATATTTTTTAACCCATGTATCCCATTTGTTGTTTTTTTAAAGATTTTTTAAGTTGTCATTGTTCAACGAATTACAACACTCTCATTACAACTTTAAACTTTTCTTAGTCTTATTCTACTTTTCAAATATAATTATTCTTTTATCATACATCATGTATTATTTATATTACAAATTTAAACTTATGTACGTTAAACGAATACAACTTCTTACCTCCACGTAGAGTCCATTCACTTTAGATGAGCCACTTGCATTAGTGTGAGTAATACCCTCTTAACACGTAAATTGTGAAATTGTATTATTTTTTTTAACCAACTTCAATAATATTTATATATATTTTTTGCGTTGCAATTTACTCAAAAAAAGAATGTTACGAGATTTTGTAAACGGACTGTTACTCACACTAATGCAAGTGGCTCTTCTAAAGTGAACGGACTCTACCATGTTGAAATTAGCAAGCCTCTAATGGAAGACAAATCGACTCATTTATATAACTTGATATTATCGACTCATTTATATAACGAAATTTATGGTAAATCATTGTGGAAATACATAATTCTCTATGTAACAATGGCAGTCACTAATTCACGCTATGCTAGATGGCACTATTCATAGCGATATCCGTTCGCAGTCGAAATATATTTAATTATCTAGTAAATCAATGTATCGAGGTGCATTTTTCGAGAACACTTGAGCATTGACCAAAAAATTAGAAATTCAGTAATAAAAAATAATTTTAATATAAGAAAAACTTTGTATTGGAGATTTATTATGTGTTTTGATTTATACCTTTACTGCTGGGATGCTATAACTACTAATTAATGTAAAGCTGAAGCTTGTAAAGTACATATAGCATTTTTTATGGGTTGTAGCTAGTACAAACATAAATCAAGTAGGTAATAAAAAAAAATAAAAAATTTATGTTAGCAGTACTAAAGAAAAAACTCTAATAAGGAATAAGAAGCAACAAAATTTAGAGAGGAGGAAGAAACAATAGACACATTAAAAAGGTAAAAGATAAATGTAAATATGGTTTACGTTGTTAACTTTGATTTAGATGACGAGGTTATTTTTACGTTTGTTCCGATGACGGCCTCATCAAAACAATAATGGCCGAATGTAGGTAGGGGGCGCTGCTGGAGACAGCGATGCCAAAACGTCTGTGCCGTGGGCCTTGACAGAGTTTCCTTTGCCACATGATTCATCGTGAATTATTTACAGACTAGCTCGACCGCTGACGAGGCCGTCTTCAGAGTCAGCCCACTTTAATCCTGAGTCACATTCAGGAGTCCTTATGGCAGTCCGAGAATACTTCTCAGCGCGGCGCCGCTCGTGTGAAAGTCCTTGGGGTCGGAAAATCCACCGTTCCTGAGGAATTCTATTTAGGTGAAACAACTTTGCGGTCGATATCACTTTTGTATTTTATATCACTAGGAGTATTCATCATGTATATTTCTTCTTCTTCGTCTAATAATTAGGTAATTCGCCCTGAAAGAGCGATTTGTGCCATTTCACTAGTTAAATTTGAGTGATAATAAAAGGAATATATCAAATCAAATATTAATGTCCTTTTCATTCAAAATGGATATCAAACGTGGCTAGTTAATAGAAAGAAGGTGACATATTGGCTGGACAGCGTCGAGACTTATTTAACCTTTAATTTGTAGAAAAACGATTGAGTACCTACTTCTCTTTACATTTCCAGTTGAGTGCTCAAGAAAGGAAAATATACATTTAAAAAAAGTCTCCCGAGCTCGATATACAGGTATAGTCCATATTTTAAAGGGAGATTCCTATCTAAATTATGATTCGAAAAGGTTCAAACTTCAATGTCCTAGGATCGATAGTTAATGTAATAAGCGACATCAAAGTTTGATTTTTTTTTCAATATTCCTGACTTAACTTCTTCAAAACGTTGCACTCCCATGAATGTAACTTACATCGAATGTTAAAAATTCATTAGCTTTAATAAAAGTCAAATATAATGATAAAAATTGTGCAGAAATATTCTATTTTCAAATTTTAATCCTTCAGGCGAGAAAAGAGAATGTTCTTGTTGGTGTGCCATTTTCCGCGTGCGGACTGAAAGCGCTGATGAAATATCACAGTTATATTTTTTATTTTCAAATTATATACGCCCTTAGAGACTTTCAAATTATTAACATTTTAATTTTACAAACGTACCTCCGTATGCATATAAATAAAAAATTAAAACATACTAAAGAAAATATATGTGCTTCATATACAAAACGATTGAGAGACCCTAATTCAGATTTGTTTTTTTGTCAAGTTTTGAGTGGCCCTTGGTTCCGACGGAACTTAAATACACGAAGAGGTCTGATATCTTGGTGCCGATCATTTCAATGGATTCTCTGTCAAGTACTGTATTGCCATTAAAGGTGTCTACAGTCACAGACTCCTTTTTAAGTATTGTATTTACTATATGTTACACAACTATGTTTTTATAAGCATGTATCTGCAAATGTATTTATATGCAACGTATACGAGTACCTACTTTAAACATAAAAATCTTTTGTTCAAATACATACCTGTAAAGTATTTAAAGGCCCACGCACACTATCAATATTATTGATCAATAAAAGGGACGTTCAATATATTGAGAACCGTTCAATAAAATTTGATTTGGTTTAAAATTTATTGGATGAGTTATCAATATAATTGCCAAATTGAGCCGTGTGGGAGCATATTTATGTTGAAACTGTGCAATATCACATCGGTCTCTCCTGAACCGATCCGCATGCATTTCGATATGGCTAATAAAAAAAGAATAACGAGGAACAGGAAAGATAATTTCTGTGGGAATGCATTGAAGTAAGTAATTCTTTATACAGTTATGTACACTGAGAGAAAGGATTTATTAATTCAACAAGAAAAGTACTTCGTTAAATATTTTCATAGTTCATTTAAAATGAAAAATGGTAACATAACCTAAAATAATTTTAATCAAATATTGTAAAATCTGAAATCATTTTTTATGTATTAATTTAATATTTTCTGTTGTCAGGCGCTAAACCTCGGTAAATTTGTTTTGTCATTTTTTTCATTTTCTGAAAGATGCATTTATTAAGAATGCTCTCACCAAATGTTTTAAAGAAATTTGTAAAATTGACGGAGATACAGCGGTTTATGTGAAACCGATCGAAGCGCACGACCGCGCCGAGTGGCAGATGTGCGGCTGTTAAACGGGTCTGCTACCTGGCCACCCTTTGTTGATGAGTCTCTGGATGTTAAGGAGCCGTTGTATGGTCCAGGAATGGCTGAATGACGGTGAAAAACAAAAAAAGGGACAATTTAAAATTTAGTTTGTATGTTGAATTATCTATCCTTCAGCAAAATTTTGAATGCGTTTTTCTCAAAACTACGTTTTTCAAACTGATTGAAAAAATATTTAAAAAATCATACATCCGATTTCCTGTTCGAAAATCAGATGTATAGCTTTTTCTGTTCGAAAATCCAGTCTCTACGGCACCACGTAGGAATTTTTTTATAAAGGGCCCCCTTCTATTTTTATTATGAACGATGAAAATTTTCGTTGGTCCGCCATTTATCTATTTTATTTTTCTGATGATGGGTTAATCGCTGTCAACCGCCGAGCAGCAATTTCGTCAGAGCGTTCTCTTGGAAGCAGCGTACACCGCAAACTATACTTTAGATTCGAGTACAAAAAATGTATATAGTCTTCAATGTGTATATATTGACTATGAGTATTAATAAAAAAAATTCCACGTATCGTTTGCTTGAAAATAATTATGAAAAATGTACCCTCGTATCACGCACGAACCGTGGTGTGGGGCCTTAATTGAATCAAGATAAAGTATAGAATAGGAACCAAGATAAAGAACCAAGATATTATAAAATGAACAATATTGAATCACAGACGCGGTGAGAAAACATACTTACCTGGAAAGCAGAGTCAATACTGAAATATTGAACAATAATATTGAGTCGTCTGTGAGGTTCAGCCCCGTCATATTGATCGATAATATTGGTTGTTGTGTGTTAATAGTTCATTGATGGTAGTAGGCAATAGTATAATTTATAATAGCTCACTTCGCTTTATTCAACACAAACTTACGATATAACCATCTATGGTTGAAATTTGTCATTCCCATGAAACAGTAATAGATGTCGCCGCTGGTAATGAGTCTTCTATTTTTTATTAGAGTGTGGAGCAATATTATTTTTTATGTAGGTAGGTATACATGACATTCATAATTGAACACACTTAATGTTATAAAATAAATAAATATTAAAAATTGAATTTTCATTTTCTATTTTCAAATCATCTTTCTCAGATTGCTAGAAGTCTTAACTATTTTAGGTATGCAAATAAAATTGTTTCTATCGAGAATCATTGAATAATAAAAAACCAATTCTGTATAGAATATCAGACTATCCATGAACATAATATCATATATTATATAAATATGTAGTGGTTAGTCATATGAAAATTGGATTTCATGCAGTCAGTGTTGTATTTTGTATAAAATTACGTTAAACACTAACTTGTACCGTATCATATCACATAGGAATGTGAGCAATCGCGAGGTTGTGTGGTAGGCCGTGTGTGCAGTCGTCTGGTCATCGAAAATATGTACAAAGTACAATAATCTTCATTCATGGATGCTGACTTCATACATTTGTGACCTAATTTCTGACAATGGCCTCTAAATCCAATGAACGAAATTCCTAAGAACGCTAAGAATTCCCGGGTATTTTTCAAATATTCACTATCATTAATCTTCAAAACGTTCTTCCTTCATCAGAATGGTTTCAGAGAGAAAATAAAAGAAGTCGGTACCTTTTAGCTCATTATTGTAAACAATAATTTATTGTATAGCTAAAGAATGACAAGTTATTTTATTACAGAAACTTTGATACATTAAATGTCAGACTTTAAAGGCGGAAATAACAACACTGATGGATGATGATACAGAGACAATTTTGATTGCGCAGGACCGCCTAGAGAGTTATGGGTCCCGGACAAAGGAACTTTTGGGGCCTTTAAAATTAAAATTAAAATTAATTTTCAAATTGTCAAACAATATAAAAATTCAGGAAGCCCGGAGGATATTGACTTTCTACCCTTCTCTGGCGGCCTTACGGATTTAATTTTATAATAAGTAATATTTATTTACTAAGAATACTAAATATTATAAACGTATTAATTGTCAAATGACTGTGGTACTCTGAAAAAATTGCGAAAAAAATACTTTTATAACCCTGATAAGGTAAATATTTAAAATTTGTTAAAACTCACATTTATTTTTTAAATAAGTAACTTTAATATAATAATATTTTTTATTATATAATATACAAATATATATAAAAACTTATGTAAGACGACTTTAGTAATACGTAAAAAATATGAGATTGGGTATGGTCAGATTACAATATGTATACGATATATGAGATATATATGAGACCCTTGCGAATGAGAGAAACGCATAGTTTTATTTTGTGTTATATCTCAATAAAATCGCATTTTCATTTGCATGCTGACTCGACTGACAAGTCTTCGAAGATAAAGATGTAATTAGTAGTCGTATTTATATTAACGTCTTATATAGGTATTTACTACGTGGTCACATCAGGGAAGGGAGAGTGATGGTCCGCTATGGCACTGAGGGCTCGGAACACATTTTGGGGCAAATAATATATTTTTTCTGGGATGGGAATGAAATATTTTAGAGATTACAAATATTGTGTTTTTCGATATTTCAGCATATCGAAAAAAAATGTACGGTTCCAAAAATTTCGTGGATTTTATGAAATTATTGAAATTTTACTGTATTACGTGGTTGAGGATATCGATGAGCTTTTATGTGATTCACTAATTGGCTGTGATATTATAAATGAAATTATAATTTTAAATATTGGAAAACTTTATTTTTAGCCTCATGAAGAGAAAAGTTCACCCCGCGTCGCAAAAATACACCCTCGTGTCGCAACATTCATCTGCAGGTTTTATGTAGCAGCATTCAAGAATAAAATGATGCTGGTGAAAGTAATACGAAACATTGAAATAGAGCGAACAATAGAAACAGGTATTCGGCCCGATTCTGAAAATAACAATGTCTGGATCTTTAAGATCTTTATCCCAACACTTAATAGACGATAATAAAAATTAAAAATGTCCAGAGCGGATTTTGTAATTCTACGGCTCAAATACACTGTATTAAAAGATGATATTAGAAAGATTGTTTCTTACAAACGTATTAATTTCTTCATCCACAGCGCCAGATGAAATATCATGGCTAAACTTGTCATGACCGCGTTCGGCGTTACCGCGTATTCAAATCTTCCCATCTTGACATTTTTTGACAGATATGTCTGGATCTTTATCCCAACATTTAATAGACGATAATAAAAATTAAAAATAAACGAGACATAATAGCTTGACATCGGTGTTTGTTTCTGTAAGTTTCTACATGAGATAGATATAGAGGGATGGAGAAAGATGTAAATTGTTATCTGTCAAATGTCAAGATGGGAAGATTTGCTTTCGTCTGATTCGATGTGGATGAAGAAATTAATACGTTTGTAAGAAACAATCTTTCTTATATCATCTTTTAATACAGTGTATTTTAGCCGTAGAATTACAAAATCCGCTCTGGACATTTTTAATTTTTATTATCGTCTATTAAGTGTTGGGATAAAGATCTTAAAGATCCAGACATTGTTATTTTCAGAATACGGATGATTGTATGATATAACTTTACATTGTGAGTCGGCAGTCCCGTCACGGATCAGAGCCCACCGCGGTTTTCTTCGGGATTATTGGACGTCGTCAGAGATGGTGTTTTAGAACGAACTCCTCACCAGTCGCCTTCATCACGAGTCCCCCTTGATGACGGAGACCCCAGCCGCCGCAGCCAGGGGGACGGACGCCGGTCGGTCAGCCCAGGCGGCGAGCTCGGGCTCCGGGATGGAGGAGCACCTCAGCAGAGGGTTGTCGGGGCCCACGCTGCGCATCACGTACTTCTGCGCAGTGGCCAGGGAGTCCCCGTTTCGGCAGATGACTCCGGCCAGAGTCGTCTTGCGAATCTCTTGCAGTTGGTCTAGAAATACACAAACATGATAACAAGCTGATGATGGAATTTAATCAGGACTCTTAGTAATCAATTCAATTTATTTTATCATTTGGACAATTAACAGATTATGATCGCTTGCTGCTACCACTGCGCGGCCATTAGTGGCCGCTACCTGGCCATCGGCGTCTGCAATTGGCTTTTGAACATTGGCTGTTGCTAGGCCGAGTTCATTCAATGTTAATTAAAATAAATATGTATCAAATGCTAATGAATCACTTGTCATTATAAAACAATAATGGAGAGTCACAAAAAGATAACGATGTAGAAAAATATGACATTCTAACTCATTGGGGTGCAATACCTTAATATTTACAACATAATATACTCTAACAGGTCACAATTTTAGCATTTCATATCAAATCCATTCGCGTATAAACATATCATCTTATATCATAAACATAACGTCAAAACTTTCGTGTTTTTTGTTAAACAAACATGTTTTACGCATCTTAACCTAGATATGAGTATGACAGTTGACCGTTATATTACAAAGAACATACTAGAAATTAATGAGCGATTTATTAATTAGTGATTAATTATTTTTAATAAATTGACAAAGTCGCTGGACACGATTTTAATTTTAACAGTATTCTTTAATTCATACTATTTCGAGTGCAATCACCTTATTTCATTTCAGATATTTCTTTTACTATGGACGACTCCATCAGTGTGAGGCTCAAAATAATTTTTATTTTGTTTTTATCAGCCACCATCTTGGATCTGGGCTCAATTTTGTTCGCAGCGGCAGTCAAAAATGGAGTTTTACAGAGGTTTTCGTAAAAAAAATGTTGTTCTCTCTTAAAATATCAATGTTTTGGGTTTCACTAACATAAATAATAAGACACAAGAGTTATAGAAAATGTAAAGAAATAATAGAAAATAATATCTAAACCATGACTTTAAAATATGCCATATTCGGGAACATAATCACCGATTTTGATGAACTTTTGGGCTGGAACAAGACATAAATTTTTGTATTTTTACGAAGGCTGATAGAGTTTTTACCTATGAATAACTGGGTTAGAAACCCTTTTTAGAACTGCCTTTTTTTGCGTCAAAGTATCAAATATTTAATTTTTTTCGAATATCTCACATGGGGGACTAGACAAAAAATAAGATTACGTGATAAGGTGTTAAGGATACGTGTATCGTATAGGTAGGTACTGGTACATAAAAAACACGTAAGTTTCATTTTAGCTTTAAAATATTTAGAAATCACAGTTTCCCTAATATATGTATGAACCGTATATACAGGGCTATTTGGAAAACATTAATAACCTCGCAGGACTATTTTTGTGCCTTTATTATGAGTCGAAAATATTCAAGCAACCATGACTTAATATCTTATATCAAGGAGATATGCGACGTCAAATTTTGTATTTTTTAAAAAATATTTCTGACTTATTTTTTGTAAAACGTAACACAGTAATTTATTTGGAATATAAAAAATTCATTCCCTGTAATACAAGTCAAATAAAATGATAAAAACCTTCCAACTCTAATTGGAAAACATTCCAATTGGAATTTTTGAGAGTTTTGTGGATTGTTGACTAGCTCTGTTTACACCCTGTATGTATGAACTTCTGAATCACAAAATGATATCGCGATTAGGGATTAGAATCCCGGGATCCCGAACATTTTTCTGGTCCCGCAATCCCGGGATTGAATAACCTTAATCCCGGGATTTTCGGGATCGATACAAAAAATAATTATAAAAGAGAAAAGCGACTCGTGCGTCCCACCGCGCATTGTTTCACTCGCACACAGACGTGGGTAAAGTAAAGCGTGGCTCGAGTCGACACGTCATTGGTCGGTCGATTCATTAGTTGTGCCCGCTTCAGCAGGTATAACATTCCTATGTAATATTTATTTATTTATTTATTTGTTTACGCCCATTAGGCTTTTACATAAAGAGTATAAAATAAATTTCAAAAAGCACATACATTAAACAATATCTGTATAGCACCAAAAAATGAGTATAAAAGTTAAAAATATAAAGTAAATAGCGGCAATGTGTATAGGCTTTTACCTAAAAATATAACATAAAATTAAAAAGAACAAATATTAAACAATATAAGTTATAAGTAGCGAAATATGAAGTTTCAGGAATAGCACCAAATCATGAGTATAAAAATTAAAAATGTAGAGTAGGTAACGAGCAGCAATGCGTATAGGCTTTTACATAAAAAAAAAATATCATAAAATTAAAAAGAACATACATTAAACAATATAAGTTACAAGTAGCAAATTATTAAAAGTATCAGGAATAGCACCAAAACATGAGTACAGAAATTAAAAATATAAAGTACAAAGCGGCAATGTGTATGAAAAATATATATTACCCACCATTACATATTAACAGCTGAAGTCAGTAACGAAGCAGTATTGCCTCTTTAAGTGTAAACTTTACTTTCTCCAGACTGTCGACGAAAATGTCAATCATGCAACCATATTCATTACAAGTTCCCAATATTCTGTGTATCACAGAATTTGATTGATAATTAGTATTGCAATTGTTGCGATGGAATGTGACAATTTGTCGAGTTCTATGTGTGGAAGGGATATTATAATCGATACATGCTACAAGGTCAGGGCTGTCCAACATATTGTTTACAATTTTGTAAAGAAGAACTATATCATAAATACCATTACCATTACCAAATAATATTACCATTAAATAAGTAGATATAAATTTTATTAAAAAATGTAGAGTTGGCTGAATATTCTAATTTTTATACGATTTAATGCGATGTTTTTTAATTTATTTAATCATAACATGGATTATGGCCAAATGTACATCCGTTGAATTCAATTCTAGCAATTCTAGGTCCCTATCGTGAAGAAAGAGCATTTTTTCCATTTTCTATTTTTGAAATAAGCGGCTGCGCCTTACATTGGTCGTTAACTGAGAGGTTGTCTCAGTTATTCGAGTAAAGATAAACTTCTCAGACCGACAACATATTTCCGAAATTCTAAAAAATTAAACACTGAAACATTAACAATTTTCTTTTGCTTATTTTTAACACTAAATGTGCCATATCAACGTTCCCTACGTAAACAGTCGAATCTGAAAAAAAGAGATTTTTTTTCACTATCGTAAATGGTTAAATTTACCTCTATATTATCGGACAATGTTAAAAAAGTTAAATTTTTCTTTATTTTTGCTTTTTTGGAAGGAAAATTCATTTTATTTTTGAAACAAGGTGCCTTATACATAAATACAAAATTCAGACTAATAAAAAAGTACCGTGCTAATAATAATACTACTACAACAATTTATCTACATATTTTAATAAGTGCCAAAATAAAAAGAAATAACTTGTTTTTACTTTAAACTGCATACTTTCATTTATATTCTTATTTCCTAGTCACTCACGTATACTTAGTTATCTTGGCCAAACCTTAATATCGCAATCCCGGGATTGGAAAAATGCTCCGGGATTATAATCCCTAATCGCGATATCGCTATACTCGATGAAATATTTGAAACGTCTGGTTTTTCCCATCGCATCTCTCTCGAGAATCCATCGACTCAGAACGATGGCCGATGAATCAGAGTTAGTTATGACACCGGACACGATTTTTCCCAGTTTGATTTTATTATTAAAGTTCATGTGGGTCGCAGCGCGCTCCACGAGTCCTACACGAAATGTCGCTCAGCAAACGTTACACACGGAATTGGGAACTATAAAACGATTTAAATTAATCAAGAATATCTCTGGCAGATGACACTTACTATTCTAATTAGATTGCAGAACTTTATTGCGACTAAAATATTAGGTCCTTACATATGAAATTGGCGTTTAGTATGGGAGGAACATAAAGCCGATTTTTTTTTATTATAATATTTTTATTTAATCAAAGTATGTACCATTGCTATCTATGCACTTTTGCCATCTCATAGGTAGTTCATCGATCCCTTTACTAAAAAAACCATTCGGACGGGAATCAATAAAATCTTTGAAGGCGGTTTGGACTGCCCCATCGGAGTTGAATTTTTTCCTTTACAAGAAGTTATCCAAATTTCGAAAAAAATGGTAATCTGTTGGGGCAAGGTCCGGAGAGTACGGTGGATGTCTTAGACATTCCAATTGAAGCTCCTCTAATTTGGTAGCCGTCTGTTGTGCAGTGTGTGGTCTAGCGTTATCATGAAGCAGCAGTGGCCTAGAGCGATTAACCAGCCTCGGTTGTTTAGCAGCTATCTTTTCCATCATGGTTTGCAGTTGCTGACAATAGACATCTGCCGTAATCTTTATGGCAAAGATTTAAGATTTAAGAATCCTCAGTATTGTGCTGTGAGTTTAATGCAACGCAGCAGTCAACGCGCGTTTGTTGATTTGCTTCACTCAATTCGTGAGGTACCCACCTTTCAAGCTTTTTCACCATACCAATTTGCTTCAAGTGGACTAAAACAGTTTTATCACTAACACCGCAGCCTGCAGCTAACTCGGATGTGGTTTGCGATGGGTCCGCTTCCACAATAGCCTTCAATTCTTCATTATCAACTTTGGTCTCCGGCCGTCCACGGGGCTTGTTCTGCAGGTCGAAATTTCCAGAACGAAAACGTTGGAACCAAAAACGCACTGTGTTTTCTTTTGCGGCACCGTCGCCATACACATCATTAATCTTTCGAGCCGTTT